>JASDQU010503797.1:4838-51494 GCA_032191745.1 Picea mariana
AGTTCTGCTCTGATACCATGTTGTTTTTCTTCAAATGTGATATGATCGATATTGAATGTGTTATCACAATAATGAGTGTTCCATATATAGGGAACATAAGTTGATCATCCATGAAAGGATGCGTCCCTTGAATAATCAATAACTATTTATTATTATCATTTATTTATTAATTATTATCTTTAGAGAATGTCTTCTTGATGTTGTCCAAACATCAATAGATAGGACCCCTATTTCACTATGAGGGTACCCATAAACCATTTCAAAGTTCACTCCTCCCCTTAGGCATTTCTATAGATCGCTTCAATGACACTGACTAAAAGCGCACCTGCACCAACCTCAAGCTAAGTGCGAATCCTGTGTGGAAATCTTTGATGTCTTAATTAATTTATCTTCAATATTTAGATTTGCTTGTCTTCTGTTTTGACCCTAATCATCCATCTTGATTTTCCTGCAGGACTTGTACAGTCTCCATCAATGGATCACGACAATGCCTTACCCAAAAAAAGGTATTCAATTTCTGATTTTAATGTTTAGGTTTGAGGGATTTAGATTCGGGTTCCGAGTGATACTAGGTAATTACCGAGGGCATTCTATTTGTAATTATTTGGATTCAATCATGTTGCTATACAGATCATTTATTCTTTTAGTTAATAGGATGTATAGATGTTTCTTTATCCCTAACAGATATTGTTGCTTAATCTGAGTATTCTTTTCACTATGGATTGAATAACTTTGAAAAACTTTGTTTATGGTTTACTGTGGAATAACTAAACTATAAATTTTAGTCCATTGGCATAGTCTTAACAATGGAATATTTACTTGAATTTCTCATGTATGCAAACATTGATAATCTTGTTGTATTTGTAAATTAAGTTTTTAAGTAGTTCTGAAACTCTTTAAAAGAGGTTATATATATATATATATATATCTATTCATATTCATTCTAAGTCTCGTTTTGGCATTTGCACAGTCTAATATTTTTAACTATTTAATATAGCCTTACATATTTAACCTACAACAATATGTATCCATACAATTAAATCTTAAGTTGACTTCGAGAATTTCATTTAGCATTCTTCAACCGGCTAATATTCCTTAAGTTGATTACCTATATGTACATAATCACATGCCTAGAAATGTTATAGTTAATATAGTAATAATTTCATTTATCTTAGATGTATATTCTAATGTATTTATATAATTCAGCACCATCAACAACAAGCACATGCATAAATTTTACTCAACGAATACAATCAAACTGTAAGGATTTATTCTACAATTTATTTAATTCCAACAATAATTTAATCAACATAATATTCGTCTAGAATTAAATAGATGTATTCTATCAGCTATTTAATCAAAAGAACATTCAACCAGGGAAAAATTAGATGGACATATCTGAACAAGTTGTTTAACAACAAATGGAACATCCAAGTTCCTCCCAACCATAGAACAAAACAACCAATATACTTGCTCTATTCACCCCCTAGCCTGACCATGAATCCATGAGGGAGAACTCCATAACTCCTCGTTAGCTATAGTCCTCCTTTACTTCATAAAGCTTCTCCTTGCCTCACACCCAGAAATCAGTGCTCATAAAAGCAAGTGATATTCTTTCCCCCTCAGCATACTAGGCAGTGTCCTACCTCCTCCCATATGCTATATATGCAAAAGAATCTTGTCCCTAGGTCTTTTCCCCCTTGGGAATTTTCATAGATTTACAAATACCTGATTTTCAAGGGTAGCCAATGGCCAAATTCCTGATTTTCCACTTGTAAAACTCATCCCTGAGGTAGTTCCAACATGTTCCCCACTCATGGAGTCATGGTCAGTTGATTTCAACCTTGATGCTCCATTTGTCTCTCAGCAATAAATATAAAAATATTTGTTTCTTACAAGTTTCATAGTCAAAGAGTTGGTTGGGAAAATCAAATATTTTCCCAAAAGTCATAATAATAACTTACAATTAACTAAATTCCAAATTCGTAATTGCCATAAATGAAAATAATTTTCCAAATTTGAATTTACCAAAAATGGAAATAAATTCCTAAGTGTTTTTCAGACTTCAATACTAATTTCTTTTAGGGGATATTACAGGTACCATGCCGAAAGGTATGTCGACTAGAGAATGAGAGAAAATTGAGAGAAAGAGAAGGAGTACGATTGAACTTTGTCTTGTATATTCGATATTGTTGAAAGTCTCAAGTGAAGATTCAACCAAGAAACTGTGGGACAAGTTGGGAAGCTTGTACTAGTTGAAATCCCTGGCAAATAAGTTGTTTCTAAAAATGAAACTAGTATTTTCTAAGATTGAGTGAGGTTCGTTTGGTGACTGAGCAATTAAATGTATTTAATACCTTTCTAATCCAATTATCTTTTGTGGATATTAAAATCACCGAGGAGAAATATGTTATCCTATTATGTTCTTTTCCAAACTCTCGAGATAGCTTATTCATGGATATAGGGACTAATACAATCACATTAGCACTAGAATACATGGTTCCATCTCTACTGTCAGAAGAAACAAGAAGGAATAACATGGAAGGATTGACCAAAGATGAATTAGTGGTGAGAGGTCGACCAATTGGAAGAGATAAATGAAAATACTCCTGTAGAAAGTCTAAGTTGAAGGGTAGATTGAAATCCCTTGTTCAATCAATGAGAAGATATTGGAAACGCGGTAAATATGGGCATTACAAAATGAAATGAAAGTCAAAGGAAGTATAAGTTAGTACATGATCCAATGAGAATTAGTCAACTAAGAGAAAGCCAACTCTAGATAAGCAAGGTGGTGTGTACCTAGCGTCGACTAGTACACAGTTAGATCAATATGTTTGGCTAATCGACCTAAGAGAATCCTATCATATAACACCACATAGAGAATGGTTCTACGAATATGAACAATATGAAGGAGGATATTTTTTCTTGGGTGATGACCTGACAACCAAAATTGTTGGACGAGGAAGGGTTTGAATCATACTGGAGGATGGGAGGAGTATAACCCTTCCAGGTGTGCTACATATTCCAGGTTTGGAAAAAATCCTGATATCTGGAAGCAAGATAAGTGATGAAAGAGTGAACACTCTATTTCAAAAGGATTTGTGCAATATAGTTACAGGTGTGATGGTATTAATGAAAGGAGTTCATATTAGAACCCTATACAAGTTATTAAGGAATGTTCACTCAACTAGATGCAACAAAATCATTCTTGAGTTGAATTAAACTCAACTCGAATCGACTCGGGATGAGTCGATTCAAACTGACTTGACAAGTCATCATAAAATCGACCGGACCATGCTATGGGATGAAAGCATGCCATATATTTGAGAAAAAAGACTTCGAGCTATGCATAAAAAAGGTATCTTCAAAGAGTTTCCTCAATGTAATTTAGAAGTCAACTTTTGTGAACATTATATATATGGAAAACAAAGTAAGGTGAGGTTCCCATCTATATCAACAAAGACAATGGGGATTCTACAATTGGTTCATAGTGATGTGTTTGGCCCTATTTCAGTTCCTTCACTTGGCGTATCCTTGTATTATGTTTCCTCCATAGATAATTTTTCTAAGAAGACATGGATATATTTCTCGAGGAAGAAATCAAAGGTTTTCGAGAAATTCAAAGAGTTCAAATATCTTGTAGAAAACTAGATAGATAAGAAGATTAACATTTGATAACTGACAATGGTGGTGAATTCTGTGGAAAATAATTTGATTAGTTTTGCAAGTAGTGTGGAATATCATGCCAAAATACCACACTGTATACCCCATAAGAAAATGGAGTTTTTGAGAGAATGAAAAAAAAATTGATGGAAAAGGAAAGGAGCGTGCTCAATGGTGTTGGGATCGTACAAGAATTCTTGGAAGGGGGAGTCAATAGTCCATAATATCTATTGAACATGTCTCCTTCATCAGTGTTAGTCGACACGAATCTGCATGAGCTATGGTATCGTAAGAATCCTTTGGTTTCACATATCAAAGTATTTTATTTTGATGCATTTGTGCATGTTCTCGAGGAAAAGTGGAGCATGCTCGATAATAAGGGAGTCAAGTGTCTGAGCCTGAAGAAATTATGTCTGAGCCTCAAGAAATTTGTCATACCAAGAATAATCTAGAGAAGGTGCAGTTTGAACTGAGGAATGAAGAAGTGGATTCAGATGAGTCGACTAAATCAAAATAAGAGGTGGAAAAACCGGTTGACGGGCATAAATGATACACCATCAACTAGAAACCTAGATCCATACTAGGGTTGTCTAATTAACCGAAGTCGTTTGGTATGATCTATCGCGACGAGTTTAATGGCTCCATTAGCCAACTAAACTCCTAAAAATAGTAAAAGAAATAAACTAATCTAAATTTATGATTCTAACAAATGATATATTTCTTACTAATATTTATTAAAAATAAATGTGAATATACAATTATTATAAACAATCTATATACAGTTTACAAGGTTTACTTGAAATCTTACGAAAATGAATGTTCATAATAATGTTTCAAAACATGATAAAGTAAGAACACAAATCTTTTTGTTTTTTTAATGTTTAAAGATTTTAAAATAATAAATACCAAGCATATACAATTGAAACAATGATAAAGAAACAATGAAATCTAATTAATGCAATCATCGTCTCATTCATATATAAACAAATCTGAATAAAAGAAAGCAATGCACCTACTAACCTCTCACTGATCAGTACTAAGCTAAATTTGTCTCTCTCTATTGTATGAGCTCCTCTTAACCTATGTCAAGTGTAAACCTATGACAAAAGAAAGCATAATACTTCCTGAAGAAATTTAAGTAAGTGTTTCATATTCTCGAGCGAGTTTATAACAACAGAAAGACAAATGATTATATATCTTGTGACCTTGAAATGTCCAATAATTGAAAATGAAAGAAATTTCAATTCTCAGGAATGGTGTTACCAACTATCTAGCATCATATGTAAACTAAAAATACTTGAATATATGATCAGTCAAATATATTATCTACACCAAAAGATAATGAACAACATAAATAAAAACATGACATAAAATATTATGTGCAGAACTAACTAAAGCTAGTTCGACATAGATAACATTTCACATCAATAAATTACATGAGAAGACAATGAAAAAACACTACAAAGTCTACACATGATGAAATCCAAAGAGTAAACTGCTTTCTCATATATTTTCAACAAAATGTGTCCATCATATGCTCCAGGAAGAACTTTTGGGATAATAGACTCTTTAAGATTGAAAAAATTAATATAGAAATGATAGCAATTAACCATGTATTGATAAAACATACTAAAACTAATTTAAATCAATGCATAATCAATTATTCAAAGAATATGAAGATATTATAATGAAAATAAAACCATTTTACTCACAGGACAAAAACTATTAAGCAACCTAGAATTCCACATTCTTCTTTGAAAATACTTGTCCATTCTCCCAAACATTCCAACCACCAGGTACTCCATTTGAAAAGAAAAAAGTTTACAAAAGAAATACTATACAAAAGATAAAGTATAAAAATCCTCCTCTCAGTTTCTTGGATCCGTCTAGCTCTAAAATTTCTCATATATTTATACAATGAATAACAATGTAGGTGTCACTAATAATTTCTGCCACCTGAAATTTGTCTTCGTAAAGAGACACAAATATCTCTCAAATCATACATTTGTTTGGGAAAATTCTCATGTGTAAGCTAAATGGGTCCATTCTGGAGATGGATTTTCAACTGTTTCTTCAGATTCCTTATGGTTTTGTTGAAACAAGTCTCACCTGAAACAAGTCTCGCAAAATCGTCTGTCTGTTCTTGAACGCATATCCAAATCTTATCTCTTGTTGTTCATAATTTATTTGCAACAATCCAATATTATTTTTGGATAAATTATCTTGAATGTATTTAGATAATAAAATCAAGCCATGATCAAGTCCGTACCAAATAATTGATAATAGAAACCTGTGAAACAAAAAGAAACTTAAATTAATAACCTAAAAATTGTGAACAAAACAAAATCTAAAATAATAAAATAAAAAATGAATTTAAACTAATTATAAGTTCTAAACAAACATTGATTATATTTTCCTTTCAAATATGATCTTAAAATTCTAGAATCTTAAAGTTGATGGAGAGGAGAAAAATATTAATTTTAGGTTTTCACAAAATCAAACAAATGATAGATAATTCTTTTTTTATTATTATTTTATTTTTATTTTGAAATGAGATGAAAAATAACAAAATAATTTAATTAATTAAACCCACCAAATGATTTTGTGAAAATGATTGTTAATGAGAAAAAGATGAAACCATAATCATATTTTAAATGAAAGTAAAAGTTGATAAAAAACAAGGTTTTCGTTTAAATTAAGATTTCTATGTTCATCTCTCCCTCATTCAAATTTGATCAAATGTGAAAAAATGTCATAGAAAAGATGTTTCGTAATAAAAACTTCCAAATTATGAAACCAACCAAAATCAAACCAACCTTGAAAGAATGCAAACCAATACCAATCCAATCAATTCAAAGGGAAACAAACGAAGAATCCAAGAAATTTTTTGAGGGATATTAGATTTTGATTAAAGAAAAAGAAGGGGGTTGTTGGGGCCCAACACAAATGACCCCAGTTGTAAGGAGTTAGACTGAATAAAAATACTAGTTGAAACGTATAGTCTGTCTGAATTACGTTTTGCATTCATATTAACTGCCACCCACAATGAGCCCAATTTAGTGAGAGAGGTTTTCGACTCAACATAGGAGAAACTCTAGAATGACACCATGGTCGAAGAGATGGAATCCTTTCACAAGTATGAGACATGTGAATTAGTCTAATTACCTAGTGGAAGAAACATGTCGGTAGAAAATGGGTATTTAAGAGGATGATGAATGCAATAGGTTAATTCGATAAATTCAAAGCTCGACTAATAGAAAAAGGATATTCCCAAGTTGAAGGAGTTGACTTGGGTAATATTTTTTCCCCTGTTGCAAAATTATCTTCCATTGGAGTACTAATGTTTCTTGTTGCAACATTTGATGTAGAAATAAAACAGATGGATGTGAAGACAATGTTCATACGTGGGGACCTCGAAGAAGAAATATACATGAAACAACCTGAATGATCTATATTAAAGAGAACGAAAGGCTCGGTGTGCAAAATAAAAATATCTATTTAGGGTCTAAATAAATCACCAAGTATGTGGTACCAAAATTTGGACACATACATCCTTAGTTTGGGGTTGGTGAGAAGCAAAGTTGATCACTGCATATATTCGAAAGAAGAAGGTGGGAATTTCATATATGTAGCATTGTATGTTGAGGACATGTTGTTGATTGTAAACAACATGAATGAAATAAGGTATGTGAAGAAGTAGCTATCCTCCAAGTTCGACATCAAGGATTTCCATGCAACAAACATTATTATGGGAATAGAAATCAAGAGAGATCGAGCATCTAGAAATCTCTCGTTGAACCAGATGAAGTATATTGAAACAATCTTGAAATGTTTCAACATGAAAGATTGTAAAACTGTGAAGGTTCCAATTCATGTGGGAGAAAGGCTAACTATTGAACAATGTCCAAGGACATAGGAGGAAATAAAGAACATGGCGTGTGTTGCCTATGCAAGTGTTTTTGGTATTCCAGTGTATGTGATGGTTTGCACTCGACCAAAATTTTTCCATGCAGTGGGAGTGTTGATTAGATACATGTTGACACATGGGAAGGATGACTAGACTATTGTCAAGAGATTATTGAGGTATTTGTGTGGAAAACAATATTATGTTATATGGTACCAAGAAAAATATGGAAATGATAATGAATTAAATGTACGTGGCTTTGTCGATGTCAACTAGGGTGGAGATATGAATCGATGAAGGTCGACTAGTGGATATGTGTTCAATATGTTCAATGTGTTCAGTATGTGATTTATTCACCATTTCCTAACATTCTCCATGGTTTAAATATGAAACAGAGGTAGAAATACAAGAGGAAAAAGTATAGGAAATAAAATGCAAATGGGACACAAAAAAAAGTGACCACCAAATCAAGAGACCCACAAAATTAAAGAGGAAGAGTGATAAAATGGACAAACAAGTCCTAGATTAAATGTTACTATTTCATAAAGTATGACCACTATGAGAGTGAATGCAGAAAAAAGTAGTCATATCAGAACAAAGTAATACCAAATGTCTCCAACAATGAAGGAGAATCATCTGAAGCAATGTTTCTTTCAGGTCATACATGACCTTTGGTTGTTGGACAATGACTTAAGAAATCGCATGTCAAGTAACAAAGATATGATTTCTTGCATGGATACTTCTATTAAATTTTAGATAACTCTTGGTGACAAATCTTAAGTAAAATATTTAGGAAAAGGAATTATATATGTTTTATAAAAAAAAAATCCAAAGAAAGACATGGATGATGTCTACTGTGTACCCAACCTGAAACACAATCTAATTAGTGTAGGAAAGTTAATGGAGAATGGTTATGATGTCTTATTCAAAGGATCAACATGCTTAATTTTGGATAAATCACCCAGTAGGAAACTAATTGCAGAAATACAAATGACTAAGAATAGGTTGTTTCCCCTAAATTTGAGAAGAGTTAATTTATCTTGACCAAGTGCTAGAAATGTCTCATAGAGAGACTAGACTTTCTTATGGCATGCTAGGTTTGGTCATCTACCTTTTAAGGTTCTAAGTCTTCTTCAAAAACATTCAATGGTCAAATATATTCATGTTTTTAAAGAACATGATAGTCCATGTGAAAGTTGTATACTTTGAAATCATAAGAGAGGCAACTTTCCAACATCCTCCAACAAATAAAAATAAAATTTAGATCTGGTTCACAAAGACCTCCATGGACCAATGAAAACCCAATCAATTGGCAGTAGTTTTTATTTTTTGACCTTTATTATTGATGATTTTAGAAGGAAAAAAATGATTTATTTTCTTAAAAACAAATTTGATACCTTGTCAAAAATTTTAAAATATTTCAAAGTTGAAGAATAAAAACAAAGTGTAAAGTATGTGAAGGTGTTGAGGTGATATGGGGTAAGAGAATACAACCCGAAAGAATTTGCATTTTTTGTAGACAACAATGCATCATAATGAATACCACAACTAGATATACTCCACAACAGAATGGAGTGGATGAAATAAAGAACCAGACTATCATGAAGATGGGCAAGCGAGTGAAAATAAATTTTCCAATGATTATTGGATTGAAGTAGTTGCATGTTCACTCTACATCCTGAATAGATCTCCAACAACAAGTGTCAAGGATAAAATACCTCAAGAGACATGGAGTATAACTAAGCTAAATGTGTCTCAGTTCAAACAATTTAGATGCATTGCTTTTGCACATGTCTAAAAGAAGCTTCACAATCGAAGTGAAAAATATATCTTCATTCATGGAGTGAGAAATAAAATGAGACATTGAATAACCAATATATAATAGATTAAATTGATTAACAAATATAAAGTTTTTAAAAACAAACAAATCCACTGAGATTGCCAAGACTATAGGTACAAAGAAAACAAGAAAAATTTGGAAATGGTTCTTCTTCTAGCATTGAATCATCCTCTTCAACAGAAAATTAGTGAACATGGAGCTCAAGGGAAATTTATCAATAGAATAATGACTTTGAATAGCCAGGTCATTTTGCATTTCTATCCTATCATCCAGTATTTTTTGAAGAAGAAGTCAAAGAGGAACATTGGGTAGAAGCTATGAATGAGGAGATTGAAGCAATAGAAAATAGCAAGACTTTGGATAGTGGTGATGTTCCGAAGGACAAGTCCAACATAGGTGTTAAGTGGGTTTACAAAACAAAAGTAAATGAGAAAGGAAAGATAGAGAAACATAATGCAAGGTTGGTTTCCAAAGGCTTCTCTCAACAACCTAGCATATATTATGACGAAACATCTTCTCTTGTAGAAAGTTTATACATAGTAAGGACCATTTTAGCTACTACAACTCATAAAAAATGATAAGTGTTTCAAATGGATGTAAAGTCATCCCTTTTTAATGGAATTTTGTAAGAAGAACTGTATGTGGATCAACCAATTGGTTTTGAAGTCGAGGAACAAGGGTACAAAAAGTACAAGTTGAATAAATCCTTGTATGGCTTGAAGCAAGCTCTGAGATATTGGTACAGTGAGATTGACTCCTATTGACTCCTATTTGATCAGCACTGATTCAGCAACAACAATGAGCCAACACTGTATACAAAATGAGATCATGAAGGTCAAATACTTAATTTTTTCATTTATGTTGATGATATGATTTATACAGACAATCCGATGTTAGAAGAATTTAAAGTTGCCATGAAAACAAAGTATGAGATGACTAATCCTAGACTCGTGAAATTTTTTTGAGGAATTTAAGTTGAGCAATCTACTCATGGTATGTTTGTTTGTGTGCAAAAGTATGCTACAAACATTATCAAAAGGTTTAGGATGGATAAATGTGAAACTCCTATAGCATTAGAAACAAAATTAAGCAAACAAGATGAAGGCTCAATAATTGATTCAACTTTGTATAAAATGATAGAATGGTGTCTCATGTATCTTACTGCAACTAGACCTAATATAATGTTTGCAACAAGTTTTGTTTCCATATTTATGGAATATCTTAAGGATTATCATTTGAAAGTTGGAAAAAAAATAGAAAGATATGTTGTATGGACACTTAACTTTGGTTTGTGATACAAAAATTTTAAAGATTATTCACTTGGAGGGTACACAACATTGACATTTTAGATGACTTATGTTTTTCACTTGGGTACCAATATGATTCCATGGGCATCAAAGAAGTATCTCATAGGTGCAATGGCAGAGTATGTTGTTGCAACTTCAACATCATGTTTAAGATGTATGACTGAGAATACTTTAGGAAGATTTGACATATATGGAAAATGAACCAACTCCTATCTTTTGTGATAACAACTCAGCCATCCCATTATCGAAGAACCATGCATTTCACAAGAAAAGCAATAACATTGACACTATATTTCATTTGATCCAAGAACTTGTCAATAATGGAGATATTTCTCTTCAATTCTGTGAATTAATTAACTAGGAGATATTTTTACAAAACCATTAGTAAAAATTTCTTTTGAATTTCTAAGAAAACACTGACCATTGTAAATGTTGATGATTGTAACAACTGATATTAAGACGAAGTGTTAGTATAATCTCCCACATAAAGTTAATTTCTTATTTACGAAGTGTCTAGTTTGCATCTCTATGCCAACTAACGACAAAGTTGAAGGCTCCCAAAAGCGACGTATCATCCAAAAATTATACATAGAAAGAAAATTATGTGTAAGAGATTGTGTAATAAGGATACCATTTCTCTCGTACAAATGAGAGGAAACGGGTCGTAAGAGTCCCACTGACTCTTAATAACGAGTAAATACAGATTTATGTCCACATATTGTTTCTTTAAAAAAACAAATAAATACATATTTATATCCACATATTGTTTCTTTTCCTTCGATACTTTTCATGTCTATTTCAAATCTTTTATATTAAAGTCCGTGAGGCTATTCCATAGTACTATTTTTTTCTAAGACCTTTTCAAATATATGACTAAGGTTTGACATGTAGATGTTAGGTGACATGGAAGATGACTCATCATTTAAGTTTTATTATTTAAATTTGCAATGAGAAAATTAATAAGAAATAAAATAATATATATAATGAATTTATTTTATAATTTTTTATATGTATGTGTGGTTTTGGAGTATGATTTAAAAAGTGTTTTTTTTTATTAAGAATTATTTTTTCTAAAATTTAAGTAAACAGGTTACAGGCTCCATAGTTTTATGGACCACCAAATGGTCCTTCATGAATCATAGTTGATTGTTTGAGCATCAGGACCACCAAGTGATTGTTCCATGTGAAATGATTTTCCTTGAATGATGATAATAAGTCAATGAACTTTTGCAGATAACAGCTAATACAGCTAATGATAGCTGTCCCACTGCTGATAAAAGTACAAAAAGGTTATCCCAATGTGACAAAGACTATAAGGACGTGAAAGAAATATTTTTATTTTTATATATATAATTTGTACGGGCGAAATTCAGATTTTCACTATGGTGTTTTAATCTTGTCAAACATTAAAATCTGTACTTAACCAACACAAATAATAAATAATTTAGATAATACAATAACAAGGACATTGAGATCTTGAATTTCCTGTTTTATGAGTTGCAATGTTTATGTTTATGATTATGTGATCAATAATAGAACAATTTCCTCTTTCGTTTCCTTTTTAATCATCGACAAGTAATGCATGCATCTCGTCTAGCGTGTGAGACATAAACGTACACCTTCACATTCTTGACGATGACAATGGATTCACGGAGTCCTATTAAATAAAAGGCGTGTTACAATTAAATGGATTTCGATTTGGTGCATAACAATTCAATCCAGGCTGTGAAAGCTGTGTATAATTATTCATCATCGCAACTGATCCTCATCCCCTTTCTGTCGGCATCACCCTTTGAAATTGCAAGAGAGTAGCAAGGTGCCCTACAATAGCTGTGACGGTAGGGATTTATCTTTTTTGTTTTTCCTGATAACTATCCGTTGTTGCGAAGTCTTTTCCAAGACCGATTTCACCGACCATGCAGAAAGAAGCTGTATATCGTCCGGCCAGATATATTACCAATCTTTCTCGCCGATAGATTTGATTATTTAAATTACGATTACAGCGCTTAGAAGAAACAAATCTAATCACTGAATAGTTTATTGATAATCGCCAAGAGTCTTTTTCGTTTCATCCAAGTTGCAACACTGGAAATATAGGGCAAAAGTTGATCACTGGAATGACAGAAATTGAAGAACAATAATCTGATTGACGGGAAACAAATAATCAGATTATTGACGTGAAACAATAATCTGATTGACGGGATACGGATGAGCTTTATATACAACCATGTGCCCACTGAAAAGTTCGCCTTGATTTTGACAGCAACTAATCTGTAATTCCGCTCTCACAAAACCAGAGACAGGAGTTTTTGCCAGTTCCATTAATACACACGCAAATATTTCGTCGGGAGACATCTAAGTATCCAGATTTGTCTTCTCTCCCAACCCGTTAAATAGAAATTTAAAAGCACCGTGATGAAAAAAAAAAAAATGCTTCCATATATACACCAATGGGCGTCATTAGTTTGGAAAGGTAAACTAGCAATAACCACTTTATAAAGTGGTTGTTGCTAGTTGACGGACGACATACTTTAAAGAGTGCCATTAATATATATAATTTATTTATTAATTAATATTAACTCATTATTAATTAATAATGAAGTATTATTAATAAATATATTAATAACAATAATATTAATAAAGAATAAATATTAATAAATACATAAATAATATAACATTAATAAATAATATTAATAGTACTTTATTAATACAAATAAAGTAATACAATAATTATAATAAATAATAATAATAAGCATGATTATTTATACTTATTAATAATAATATATTTCTAATTAATAATATTAATAAAAAATATGTTATTTATAATTATTGATATTTATTAATTAATAATAACTCATTTTTTTTTTTAAATAAAAAAGGGTAGTTCCTGCTATATTATAATATCTCAAAACTTTGACAAAATAAACAGAGTCATGGCAACCATCACTAAAAAATGTTGCCGGTAACCAGAAACCAACATAAGTGGGAGGTAACTATCAGTTATACAATAATACAACCATAATAAAAGAGACATTTGTCCTGCCCTGAGGAAACCAGGACAGATGTCGAGGGTCCAGATAAACTTAAAGCAGTTACACAGTAAAACTAAAAACCTATAAAACATAAGAACTTATGCACCCGGTGACGTGTCGCACCATCCAGCTTGCCAGGTCCTCGCCGGAATGGCAAAAGTCTGAATGCACAGGGGGCACTTTCGCTGAGTTGGAGCCCCGGAGAACGCATCGAGTAACAGATCCATTCGCTGACCCATGAGGAGGGCCCTGTGTTCCAAGTCTGCCATGTGGCTACGGAGCTCAAACGCCAAAGCCAGGTGTTCTTCACTGAGGAGAGGACCGTATGTACCGCCATCCAAGCCACTAGGTGGAGCAGTCTCCTGTTCCACAGCTTCGCCAATGCCGACCGCATGCTTCCTCTGCACCCCGACCGTCTCCGCGTTCACCAACTTCGCAGCGCCGATAGAAAACAAGTCCTCCGGCCATGGGATTTCCTCAATTACGTAGCCAGGAAGGTCATCAACCATAGTCGTGATACGCTTGGTGCCCTGTTTGCTGGGCGTCTCCATGGCGCTTTGAATCTCGTTGCGTGGAAAGTCCCCAAGCGACAGGTCCTCCTCCACCACACAGGATGGAAACAACATCATGGTATCGGCCTCCTTCCCAGCCCTGCTGTAGCCAGCGCCTTGCTCGGTGATGGAGTCGAGCACCGCCCTCCCCTCAGCCCGGGCCCTCTTCCTGAGAATGGATGACGCCAAGGCCAGAGCATGCTCAAGCTCCTCCTCCCGCCGCCTCTGCTCTTTATGTGCTGCCCAAGCTGAGCCTCTTCGAGGCTTTCCACGATGCCTGACCATTGTACTCAAGCTAATGCCAATCAAACGCAGAACTGAATTGGAAAGAAACCAGGTCGAGAGCGACTGCACCAGAAGCCTGTCTTCTCCGCTCGAGTTCAAAAGAAAGAAGGCAGGAGCCTTTCTAGACACACATAAAAGCCACCAGCCCTGGAGAATCTTCGCGGAGTGCAGTGAGAAGGCGAGAAATAACCATGGCAAAGCCGCACCAGGAGCCTTTCTTCGCTGCTCGGGCTCCCGAGGAATACCATAACCGAAATGCCAAAGCCTCTGTGCATCCATATTCACAATTAAACCGTGTGCGCAAGGGCGGTTAATGTCCGCTCGAGGGAGGCGTACCTCCATCACATATCCACTCCTATGGCCATCCACCATTGTTAATGCGAATGTGTGTGTGGCGGCCATCAACCATTAAACCAGGGCTGGGTGCGCGTCTAGTTGTCACCTCCATCAAGCCGTGTGTCACCCCATCCGCGGCAATAATAACCCATTATTAATAACAACAACCATTTTACAAATATTAATAATAATTAGTTATTATTAATAAATATATTAATAACATTAATATTAATAAAGAATAATTATTAATAATATAACATTAACAAATAATATTAATAGTACTTTATTAATACAAATAAAGTAATATAATATTTATAATAAATAATAATAATAAACATAGATTATATATATTTATTATTAATAATATAATTATAATTAATAATATTCACAAAAAATTACATTATTTATAATTATTAAATAAAAAATTAATGTATTACAGTAAAATATTAACAATATTATAGAATAAAACATTAATAATGTTATAGAGTAAAACATTAATGAAATAGTAATATATAAATAAACCATTCAAAGAATAAACTATTTAAACTATATTAAATCTTAAAAAATAAAAAGAAATATTAATATAATATTATATGAAAGTATTAAAATTTAAGTATTAAACCAATAGTAAACTATTTATAGAATATTAAAATAATACATAAATAAAATAATAAGATTATTAAAATAATAATACATAAATAGTCTAATAATACATAGACACGTTAATACATTATTATATTATAATAATGTATTATCTAAATAATAATTAAAATGTTAAAAAAAATTAAAATATATATTAATACATTAATAATGCATAAAAAGATGTATTAAGTATTTTTACATTACTAAAGAATACATTAATAAATTATAAAGTATTAATAAAGTAAAACAAAAATAAAAAATGATTAAAGTCACATTGTGACGTTGGAAAATGTATGTCAAAATGCGATATTAGGAAATATTATTAAAGGTACAAAGTGACATTGGAAAATGCACGTCAGAATGCGACTTTGGAAAATATTATTAAAGTGGCATGGGGACGTTGGAAAAGGCACGTCACAATGTGACAATGAGAAATATTTGTGAAATGCGACGTAGAGAAAAAAACATCACATGGTTAATAGAAATTACAAATATATTAATAAAAATAATATATTAATACATTTATATTGTAAAGAAATTAAAATTAATATATAAATGAAGTAATAATTAATACAAGTATGTATTAGTGAAGGATTTATACATTATTAAATAATAAATTAATAAAGTATAAAGTATTAATAAAATAAAACCTAAAAAGAATAATTGTAAAGTCACCTTGTGACATTGGGAAATATTCGTCCTAATGTGACATTGACCAAAAAGCGTTAGAAGGAGACATTGGGAAATGATGATGACGATGGGAAAGTGGGAAAAGTTCGACATTTTGGTGTCGATAAAATCCTTTTATTTGGGGATGCATTTTACATTTTCTCTATAAATATTAGTTATATTTGTGTTACATTCTTTATGCCACATGTGGATCATGTAATTTATAAATTGCAACATTATAAAATCTATGATTTACTTGCATCCATATATACAAAATATATAGTGGTGTGGGTAAGATCATATTATTGAATTTTCTTTCTATATATTAACGACACATGTGGATCATAAAACTTGTAAATTGCACCAACATAAAATATATGACTTTTTTGCATCCTTCACTTTTGAGTTGTGTGGCATTGTTAATGCTCATGAACCTTTAAACATTTGTTTTTAGTAAAAAAATGGTGTTTCCTTATACAAGGGTAGATGATGGAGACAATTGCAAATGATGATGACAGTGGGAAAGTGAGAAACGTTTGTCATTGTGGTGTTGATAAAATCCTTTTATCAGGGGATGCATTTTTCATTTTCACTTTAAATATTAGTTATAGTTGTGTTCCATTCTTTATGCAACATGTGGATCATGTAATTTATAAATTGCAACATCATAAAATCTATAACCTTTTTGCATCGATATATACATAATATATTATGGTGTGGGTACGATTATAGTATTGAGATTTTATTCCTTAGTACATTGTGAATTTTCTTTCTATATATTAATGTCACATGTGGATCATATAACTTATAAATTGCACCATTGCAAAATCTATGACTTATTTGCATCCATCACTTTTGAGTTGTCTTGCATTGTTAATGCTCATGAACCTTTAAACATTTGTTTTCAGTAAAAAAAATGGTGGTTCCTTGTATAAGGGTATAAAATAAATCCACATAATAGTATATATATAATAATAAATAAAAATAAATAAAAAAGATAACAATGCATGAAAGGAGAATTTCAAAAAGTTCAAAATGGCAAATCATATTTTCATCCAAAAGGTCATATGATATATGAATATTTCTGAAATTGATCTTAAACAAACATCTAAATGAAAGTTAAGAAATATAATTTGAAAATCTCTTTTCAAATTTAAGAAAACATATGTTCAAAATGAAGTTTCAAAATATAAAAAAAAAATCTAAATCCCATAAAATTGTTAGAATCTTACTCTAATATGCAACCAGATTAGTGGTATCGACAACACCAATCAATATTGACTTGACCATGACCATTTTGTCTATTAAGCAAATATTTTCTCAAATGTCTCCCCGCTTCCCTATCACATATATGCATATGTGTGTGTATAATTTCCTTTAGTCTAGACAAGCACTGGAAAGATCGATCAAATAAGTCAAATGGTTCACGGTGTTGGTTGGTGACCATAGATTGAATGCCATGAAAACAATTCTCGTGTTGTGTTATTTCATGCAAAGCAGAACCAAACTTCAAAGCATCTGAGTTGTCCATAACTGTAGGATAGGAAAAACAAAAATAAATAAACTATGAGGTGAAATAGAAATATAATGTGTTTATGAAAATTTTCTTCTATTTGCTTCGTGAGTTACAAAAATTATTCACATGAAATATTACATGTAGGAGTGTCCAACTATGCATATGAGAATCGGATAAACATTTATTTCCATGTGTAATAATATGATTGTTGAAATGTTATTGGTTAGTAGTAAATGAATGTAACAATATAAATAATTATATGATTTTGTTATAGAAATAGTAAAAGGAAACTACTAAAGGTATAAAACATATAAAAAAATAGAGAAGATAAGATTAATAGAAGAATATTAACTACGAATGACAAAAAATCAACAAAACAGACACATTTTATGAAGAGATAAAGTACTTACATGGGATGCTACAATGATAAGGAGTGTGATCGTTGCTCTTCTTTCTTCCTAATAGTAACATAAGCACTATTTTTCATCTTGGTGTAATGTTGAAAAGAGAAAGGTGGAGATATGCACAAACCATCTATCGATTTCACTCTTGATATGGATGTGAAGTTCAACCCTTGACGCTCTTTCTTGCCTATATCAATAGTATCTCGATCTAAAGTCAACCCCTGTGATTTGTGTATAGTAAGGGCCCATGCCATCTTTAGAGGAATTTGTTTCTGATTTCCTCTTGTAACAGGTGTGATGGGAACAATATTCAAATTATTTTTGTCAAAAAGAACATCAATGTACTTATAAAAAAGAACAATAGTGAACATTGGAAGTTGGGACGGCTTTGTACCAGGGCTATAGTAAATTTGTTGAATGTAACCAAGTGCATCATTAACTAAGATAGCTTCAACCCACAAGTTACATGTCAACATGATACATTGACGAGGGCATAGAAAAACCTCACGTTCTAGTTGATCATCATCAACACCAGCAATTTCAGCCCGTCTTGTATGCTCAGCTACAGATCGTGCAATTGGAGTATTTAATGACTTTAACATTTGTCTATTATGCAAGGTGACCAAATCATTTGTTGGGAACAAGTGAATTGCTGAATGAAATAAACTCCTTTCCACTGGAGGCAAAATCATATCAACCCGTGACATAAGAAGATCACAATCATCAAGTACAGGTTCAACGTTTCTTATGTTATTTAAGATTTATCAAAAAGTGGCTTGCCTTGGATGATTTCCTTATTGTCAAAATATTATATCCAAAGTAACAACAATGTTGAAGTTTTTCCATAAAACGTTCCCTGCTACATTATCTGCATAGAAAGGCTTATCTTTGACAGGAGGCAATTGACCAAGGTCACCCACAAGAATGATGGATGTACCACCAAAAGGAGAAGTTTTTTTATCGGTAAATGCTTCTCGTAATCGAGAATCTATCTGTATGAATAATCTTGGTCCTAGAAAGCTCATTTCATTAATCAAAATATATCGAATATGCCTCATTTCTTCTTGAAATATTGTCAATGATTGTCCTTTTAGTGGTCTCATATATTTGATAGGAATTTTTAGAGCGGAGTGTATTGTTTTTGCATGTATATTAAAAGCATCCATTCCTGTCAGAGTGAGTAAAAGAAATGGAATATGGCCATTAGCTACTGAAGTAGAAAGAACCTGAGAAATACAATGAATAAGAAAAGACTTTCCAGTGCCAATAGTGCCCTGTATAATCATGTGAAGAGGTTCACGATGTTCATATTCAACTGAGTGTCATAATATGATCTCAAAGGACTGTCATTGTTTCTCTGACAAGGATGTTGGTGAAGGAATTGTGGAAAGAGAATTTTCAACAATATCACCCATAGATTTGGCAATTTTTATAAAATTTATAGCTTCTTCGACAACATCATTTGAAACCATTGATTGATACCAGTTAAAGAATATATCAAATTCCCTTCGACCAAGAGTTTGAAGGTAAAAAATTGTGATATTTTTTGTAGGTATCAAGAGAGACAAAACTTGTCATTCTTCAAAATCATCTTCAACAATTGTTTCTTCTTCATGGGAATCTTCATCTTCATCAACAGTATCAGAAGGTGTAGGGGTGTGATCAACATGCCATGCTCGATATCGGAAATTACGCCAATTTTCAATCACTGTTTCATTGGAGAGGCCAATATCACTTGGAATATTACAAAATGGTTAGTACAAAAGTAACTCAGTCCAATAGAAATTTTCAAATTCATCAAAACCCTCATTGGGAATAGAATAAAAACGTGGCGAAACTCGAATAATGGCATGAACATATCTATGTTTCCATGGTTATTTTTTACGTTTTCCATCAAAGGTCCAAGATCTTGGTATTTCTATCAAAGACAAATGATCAAGAAATGAATGTCGATTTTTATATATTTCAAGAAAACTATCTAGAGATGAAAATGGATGGGGATCATTTGATACTTTCTTGAAAAACTTTCTACCAACATTTAAGGAAAATAATTTCCTACTTCAAACAAAAAGAGGTAGTTTCAATAACATATGACATGTTTCTTGTGCACCAATGTCACAATCAACAAGGGTTTCTGCAAGGAACCTTATGTATGCACACAATATAGGAGCTTCTGAGCCGCTTGCATTTGAAATTCTAGTCAACGTATCTTGGTAATTTTTTTATCTCTTTTCTGCCTTGGAAGCATACTTTGCAATATATTTCAAGACAACATGTCGAGAAACCACATGTTGGCAGTCAACATTAGCGTGCCACATTGCAAGAAGATCAACATTATAAACATTTATCCTATCATCATTTTATGCAGGTTCGTATTTCTTTTTCCCTTTCTCATCTATGAACAGTATTGAACCATCACGAACCTCCCATGGAGCATTGTATCGACATTCGAGAATAGACCTTTTTTTTTGCAAACAAGAATCTACACTGCACTTTGTACGTCTTTGAACATGATTTAACAAATGCTCATAATCATCTTGAGCATAAGAAGAGAGAATTTGTTCACTACTTAATACGCATGGATCATCATTTAAGCTTCAATGAACCATTATGTTTCGTCGATGAATATCACGTGGATTCCATGCTGTTACATATTTATCAAAGAATGTCTTGACAGCATGCATATTAGAAGGGTTTGATCAATCCAATGTGTCCATGTTTGGTGCACCTTCCAACCACAAGAAACCATGTATGTGGGCTGAACCTCTATGTTGCCACTCATACCTAAAAAAAAGTAAATATATTATATAAAGTTAGTATACATATCTAGAAGAGTACAAGACGAATGTGAAGGTAAAAAAAAAGTAGAAATCAATAAAAACAAACCTGTACCAAATGTTTTTATCTTTCACATATTCTTTTAGGACTTCTTCCTCGAAGATTTCAAATCTTTCATGCATATACATGGAAACAAGATGCGGGTACTAGATGACATTTTCAATTTTTTTACAATGTTCATTTAAATGACGAGAATGTGCATTTTTGGGCATGACATTGTGTAAGTCAGGCCACTTTGTGTCAGTTGCACTCAAAGTAAAAAATAATGTTGGACAACCCAACTAAGTAATCATGTTAGTGATTTCAGCATGACACTTTGTCTAATAGGCCCTTGTACCTCGAAGAGTAGAACCAAAACTCATAAGATGCTCAGCCAACTTATTGTCAGGTAAATCAATGAGTTGTTGTCGCAAGTCTAGAATTGTTATAGGTGAGTTATCATGTATATTATTCTTTACAAATACTGCAGCAGTTGCTTGGCTACAATGGTGCATAATCATGTTCAATAAGAAATACTGAAACCTTGGATGGCTTCAAAATCTCTGATCAAAGAATCTGAAAAGATTTAATGCATATTCATGCAGTTGAATATTACAAATACGAGGATGCAACCAATCAGCCTCACCAGTGGGGAATAATGTGACGAAATCCATGTCTAATAACCCTTCTGTATTATATTCATTGATGGGAGACAAACCAATGTCTGGCCAGTCCAATCATTCAATAGGTGTGGAATCTGCATTTTGAATGAATGTTCTTATTTCTTCCATTTCTCTCCCTTCGTTGGATAGTCGGGCAATAAAAGATGAAGGATCAGCATGAAAACGATTAGGAGCCATCTCTTGATTGTCAAAAACATTACTCTTTGTTTCTTGAATATCACAATCAACAAATTTAAGCCTACTTGACACATCTGTTGGACTTTCAGGGAGAGAATTAAGTGAATCCATGTCGATTTGAACATCCCTATAATATTTATCCATTTGAATTTTGTAACGCAATGCATCCAAAACTCATGATCTCTTTGCATAGCATTCATAATGTTTACATTGTGCACCACATCTCCTAACAATGAGGATGTCAAGATCTTCAACACATCGTGGAAGATTTTTTGCAATCGTGGAAATATCTTCTGGAAAGCTAATTGCGTGACCCCTATATTTATATTTCCCACCACGAGCATGTGTCACTTGTAGTATTGGATTAACCCTTGCTATTAGCATCTCTTCAACTTGGATAAGAACATTTAGAACATGAGGTTGGTCACCTGTTTCCTTGTTATTCCAACGAGAGAAATAGTGGGAACCTTGCTCATATTTGCACCTTTTGCCCATAGGACTTTCAGACCCTCTCAAAACTTGGATTCCAAGATAAGATTCACGACAAACATGGCACATTTGCACAATAGAGAGACTATCAATCTTAGCTCGAAATTTTTTATGAACTTCGATCATGTTGTATGAAATTGATGGGAAGTAGGTTGATTCACTTGATGGATATGAAATATAGACATCAGAGAATGTTCGGGACCAATGTTAGAGGCCCTACCCAAATTTGGTCCAAGAGGAATTGTTGCATTACTTCCAACATTTCTTTCCCTTGAATTTATGGAGTGCATATCTCCATTTTGATTGCATTGAATGGTGTCCTAGTAAAAAAAGATATAAAATGTTAATTTCCAACTTAGTAATTTACAAGAGAAGGAAAAATTAAAAAAAAGGAATGCAGATAAAGAACAATTACATTATAATGTTCATAAGATGGTCCTAGTTGACGTGGACCAAGGTTATGAGAAGGATCCCCTTGAGTTTGAACATGTATTGCTGGAATATATTGGTCATTGATTTCTATACCTCTATTGGAATGGTTAGTGTGTTGCAAATAAGGAGAACATGAAATGTTAATTTACTAATTTTAGTAATCTATATATCGAATGTTGTTGAAGAAATTTGACAAAGAATTATGGCACTCGAATACCTTAGTTGTTCCAAGTGAAATAGTTATAATTGATTCTATTGGTAGATGGATATTATCTCGAAAATTTGGGAGAGGAGACACACATCCAATAGTAGCAGGTAAAGGTTGCAAATTATCAACCAAATTGGCAAGCAAATCACTGTCACCCACAAATTCAGATGGCCCAATATTTTGAATGTCTTTGAGAACTCTTCCATTAAGGCTTTCTAGCCTTCCTTCATCCTGCAATCTAGGAGTTCCATTTGTAGAAGAGTGAGGGTTCTCATTTGAATCAAGGTTTTGAACATGATCATCTTTTGGAATATGAGAAGTTTCCGCAATGAAGACAACATTGTTATGAGATTGTGGAACATAAGAAATATCTAGAGTATGAAAATATTGTGGGAAAGAAACATCAACAGGTATTGTTGTTCGCATGATAGAAGCTAAACTTTGATACTTACGACTATCGAGAAAATCAATTTTAATATTATTTTGAGTGGTTCTTGTACGATTCAAAGATCTTATATGTTCATTTATTGCATCTTTGTTTTGTTGATACCGTAAACGACGAATTTCATTTCTCCTCTCACATGTTTTCTAAGAACGAGTTCATTTCGTAATACGTTTACTTGTGCCTTCAGTAGACATTTCTATAAAAGGAAAAAATACATCATGATTAACTTGGAATATATTGCACCTTTAGTAAACATTTATATCTTTAGTAAACATATATTGTGCCTTTAGTAAATAGTCTTTATATCAATCCATATGACAATGATATGAAAGTGAAAATTATCAGAATTGATAATGGAATATGAACATTTCCAAATCAAGTAAAATATCAAATATAATCCAAATGGTGAAATATGAAAGTAAAAAATATGAAAATCTACAAAGGAATATCAATATTTTTAAGACAAGTACAAGGAAAAGTAGACTAAGCCAAAAAATATATTCCCAATGGTGGAATGTCATCAATAGAACCCATGTTTGGAAGTAGTGGGAAAACATTTCTATTTTCAATCAGATCATTGCACTAGTCTTGAAATGGAAATCGCAACCCAGAGTTTTATAACATAGATACATTTGTGATATTTGTTGGGACACAAGAACCGATCATCAAATCATAGAACATGAGTGGAACTTCATTGTTATTGCACATCATCACTATCCCGTCCACTGTTCAAAATGGAAGATATCCATGACATTTTATATTTATGTTTGTTGAAAGGTGTTGCAACAAATTCCATTTGAATCCCCAGTCATCCTCAAAACACTCCAAACTTCGTTCAATAGTTGGTTGACCAAATATAAAATTATCCACTTCTTCAATAGACCAAACAGTGGTGGAACCATCATTTATGAGGCATATAAGTTGCTTATTGTATAATTCCAATGACATACATCGTATGTCTGGGATTGGAACAAAATAAAAACCCCACTAATTATTTACAACATCCATCCAATATATTTTGTACCCATAGTAAGGGTAGTCTTCATAATCTTTGTCCAAATACAACCAATAAATTTTACTTTTATAGACCACTGCCTCTTTTGGAGGTGTAGTGCCACCATAAGGAATGTTTGTACTCCTCCACACCCTATCAAGGCTGTTGCGAATGAAATAATTTGATTGCATGTTGTTCAAAATATGTTTCAAAACAATCCCTTCATATTTTCTAGCACTCACATTTTCCAAGAGTGTAAGAAAACCCCAATCTCCAACCCATATAGAACCTCTATTTTTGAATTACTTCGTAAATGGATTCATCACAAAACAATTCATTGTAAGGGAGCATGTTGTTGGTAAAGATAACAAAATCATGGATCGAAGAGTGCATTCAATGGTGTAGTTGGAATCTATAAATGGCACATGAAAACGACAAACACGACCAGTTTGATGAAGGTATCCTCCAACGAAGTAACCTTCCGCACAATAGAGCAAAGGAATTAGAAAACCAAATTCATTGTAGGAAAGTCGATGACAATGCGTGATGAATGAAGGGATTTGTATAATAACATTCTAGTGTTTACAAACTATTCTAAATTTTGTCAACACTGAAAAGGGAGCCAATAAAATATCAGCTCCAATATATGGAATGGAAAACAACTCCATATGGTTGGATCCATAACGATATGAAGAAGTTTCCTAGCACTGAAAAAATAGGAGTAAAGTGAATATAACTTTTATAGAATAAAATCTAAAACATAAATATTGTAAAATAAATGAACCACTTCTAGGCATGAAAGATTTTATTTGAATATAAATTCTAGGCATCAAGTCAATATAAATCAACCACTTGTGAAATATAAGTTATAGGCATCAAGTGAATATAAATTTAATAAATCAAATAACCATTATACTAAATGCAATGAAGATGAGAAACTTATATCAATGAAGATGACAGGCATAGACAAACTTATATTATTTTAATGTTTTAAGGTTACCATCGAGTTGAGGGTTTTGGCTTTTAAAACATTCATGAATATTAATGAAAACATATAGGCTTTGGAGATGCTTTCTCTCACATGCATTCCACCTCAAATTTATCTTTTCATGTTATGGTCCCGGGTTCTATCATTTTAACGTTGAGGGTTTGTCAATATTAATAAAAATATATTGGTTCTTCTGAGTGAATTGCACCTAACACATTTTTCTTTCCTTTCCATATGGAATACTATTGTCAATTTTAAGATGAACACTAAATAGTTTTATCTTCTGAGTGCATTCCACCTAACACATTTTTCTTTCCTTTCTATGTGGAATACTATTGTCAATTTTAAGATGACCGCTAAACAATTTTCAGTGAACATATATAGAATAATAATCCAAGAAAATTAATTTTCTTCCAATTCATTCACTATTAGGGTAATCTAAAAGTCTAAATTGTAAGAATGTAATGAATAAAAATGAAACTTAAATTTTCATTTATCATGTCAACTCAAGATGCAAGACTCTAATGCAAAGACCTTGTAGTTCAAATTTTTACATGCTTACATGATATAGAATGATAAACAGTCATTACAATTATGATAAAGAGTCATTCAATTATGATTAATAATGATAAACATTAATTGAAATTATGATAAAGAGTCATTCAATTATGATTAATAATGATTGATTATGATTGATAAACATTATAATGTGATTGTGCTAATCACTTCATTGAAAACTATTAAAACATCAACTTTTGTCCCATCCAAGATATTTTGAGTGAGTAAGTCATTTGTAAGGACATTGTAACATAGATTCATGTAGTGAAGAACTTTCCACATGATCGTGGCTAATTTTGTTCCTGTTACTTTGTTTGATACATGCAGATATCTTCTATTTGACAAGTATTTTCATTTCTTCCAAGATAACATATGAACACCAATATGAACATATGAACACCAATTAACATGAAGTACTAAGCATAAACATAATGATAACAAATAAGAGAACATAAACTTGCAAGAATATGATAACTTACAAGATAACATATGAACACCAATTAACAGGAAGCACTAAACGTAAACATAATGATAACAAATAAGAGAACATATACCGACGCTGAAATATTATCAACTCTAAGATAAGATTGGCCATTTGATGTTTCAAATGTTGAAGTAGGATAAATATAAAACATATTTTACCATTTAGAAATTTGTTTATCATTGTTGATTTACACTCTTTTGTATTATGACCCTGCACGAACAACAAGAAGTGGAGGCATGATTCAATTGCAGACGGTCATAAGTCATGGGCAGTATGAATCAGACCAACATCCATTATTTTGATGGTTATATTGAGTGATCAATCACAATATTATATCACTCTCACACATTTGGGTGAGTATGAGTTATTGTTAGCATGTATTTGGGATGAGTATGGCAGATATGAACCCGTGGTCGTAAGAATTACAAAGGGTCTTGGATAGCCGTGGTTTGGCTCAAAATTCATGGGTCTTATATGAAATTCAATGTCTACATGGTTATGGTTAAAACCAACAGTCAAAAAAATTAAAATCCTAACCCTAAAGCGAAAACAATGACAACCCTAAAGACAAAACTATGAAAAAAAGGTACACAACCCTAACGTCAAAACAATGAAAAAAAATTGGTATACTAAAAAATTATATCAAAGAAAATACGAAACCTTGAGTTCCTCCAGAACTATTTGTGAGCACGGACCACAGTTCTATGTAGAAAACCTTCTGTGAATATGTGTGGAGACCACATATCTCTATAATTCATAAGAGAACATATACCGATGTTGCAATATTATCAACTATAAGATAATATTGGCCATTTGATGTTGCAAATGTTGAAGGAGGATAAATATAAAACATATTTTACCATTTAGAAATTTGTTTATCATTGGTGGTTTACACTCTTTTGTATTATGACCTTGCACGAACAATAAGTAGTGGAGGCATGATTCAATCACAGATGGTCATAAGTCATGGGCAGTATGAATCAGAACAACATCCATTATTTTGATGGCTATATCGAGTGATCAATCATAATATTATATCACTCTCACACATTTGGGTGAGTATGATCTATTGTCAGCCTGTATTTGGGATGAGTATGACGAATATGAACCCGTGGCTGGAAGAATTATAGAGGGTCTTGGATACTCGTGGTTTGGCCCAACATTCATGGGTCTTATATGAAATTCAATGTCTACATGGTTATGGTTAAAACCAACTGTCAAAAAAATTAAAATACTAACCCTAAAGCCAAAACAATGACAACCCTAGAGACAAAACTGTGAAAAAAAGGTACACAACCCTAATGCTAAAACAATGAAAAAAAATTGGTATACTAAAAAATTATATCAAAGAAGATACCAAACTTTGAGTTCTTCCAGAACTATTTGTGAGCACGGACCACAATTCTATGTAACAAACCTTATGTAAATATGCGTGGAGGCAACATATTTCTATTATTCCACTACCAAATGGAATTGATTGGCCAAGCGTATATCTGCTACCAAATGGACGAATGAAAGAATGTAATTTATGGGCCACCCAATTGAGTTGATAGATATGAAACCATTTAAATAAATTCTTTGAGCTGTAAATCATTTAGAATGGAATTTATCGACCACCTAATGGACTCAATGGAATTGGTATATGGAAAATAATGGACTTTAACGACCATTGAATAGAATTTATATAACATATTGCGGCATGTTTTCGTGTCCAACAATTTAATGACGAGGGTTACATGTGTGGTATTCCAACGGCAATTGTTAATGTATATATCAATTCGTAAATCACGCATAGTTTATTTCATATATTGCATATAATATTCATCTTTATTGCATATTCGTAAATCACACATGATCTTGTGCATATTGCATATTGCATATAATCTTTTGCAGGTCTAATTTTATTAGTACATACCTATTCCCTGAAAGGTCGTGGAGCTTGATAATCAAATGCTTCTCTTAAGGAATGATCTTGTCATGTTTGAGATCAGGTTGGATATAGTTAAGCCACTTTAGTCTGTAGATCTTTTCAGTTCTCTTTAGACTTGCAAATTGATGTGTGTGCTTTCTGTAATTGATCATTACATAACATAATAAGCATCCACAACACATAAAATAGTCAAAATTTCCCCCACAGATGTTAACCAATCACAGATGTATGTATTCACAAAGGTTTATTCTTACATACTGGTTTCTTTGGTGAGAAATTTCCAGCGCCCTTGCCCGTGTAAACAATAATAGTTATTTTCATTTGCATGCGACTACATGCGACTGCCTATAAATTTAAAAAATAGTAAATTGGCAAATGCAGTTATAGCCTAGTAATTATTTAAGCTTAAGAGGTGGGAAAATGTGCATAGGAGGCGAAACGACTCACAGAATGCGTGGCACATGCGGCTGTCCTTAAACTGGTAATTATTTAAGTGGGAAAAATGTGCATAGAAGGTAATTATTTAAGGCTAAACGCTCACAGAAATGAATGGGTGGGTCGTGGCATCAATGTATATCAATTCATCTCTACCCTTATTAGGTCAAAAACATTGGCCAGGGTTCACGATTCAACTCCACCCTTAGTAGGCCAGAAACATAGGATAAACGTGGCGACGCTTCACATCCCAGTTAATACGTGCAATCCATTTGAGGTAGTGACTGTTAATTATTGAAACATGGCAATAAAATCTTGCATAGATATTAATCTGTGTTAATCATCTTAACGTGGAAATCACATGGTCTTATAGTATTTTCTTAATATGATTAGGTAAATGTAAAAAAGTAAACATGTTAACGAATGCCTTCATAAATGCAAGGAAGTTATGAGCAATAAATCTGGCTCATTGATTTTGGAGGACGACTAAGAATATGTCAGCATCTGGAATGCGTATCCATCAGATTAGGGTTTAAGGTTAAATAAGGTTAAAATATCATTAATTGTGCCTATTTCCAATAGGTGTACACCTATCGACGTAATAAGAAATGAGTGCAATTCAACGTTTGAGCTCTGACATGTGTAATTTATTACCATTCTCATATGAGGATCCTCACATACAGGTGGGTTTTCATTCCTTCATAGCATACGGTACGATATGGCGCTCTTTTTCACCTTTACATCGTACTTAATTTCCTCAGTTGTTGGTTATTATGCAACCTGGGAGATATCAGTTCCCTCCTTTTTGGAAGGACGAAGCTCAATCCACACTAAACGGATGATAAATCTTTTTGGGAATCAGAGCTCATCTATCTATCGAATTATTTGATTTTGTGACCTCGTCAAAAGGCATTCGAACGTCCTTTTCTTGCAACTGCCTTGCCAATATATGTTTATTTTGTAGTAATGGCCATCATATATCATTTTCATTTGGGTAATGTGATTATGTATTTTTATTGGTTGAGTTATAAGTAGGATTTTTTTATTCTGTAATTTGAGTCGTTCTAATGATTAAGAACAAGTTTTTTCTCCCAAATTCAAAACCAAAGAAGCATAAAGGATTTAAATTTTTAAATGTACTAAGATGGATAAAGAGACAATAATACTTGTTATATGTTTCTTTGAGATTTATTTTATCAAAAATGTTTATATATATATATATATAATTCAATGGATACGGTGATGATGATTAATTTCATTGAAATTTGGGAAACCTCACGTATCTTTACTTTATTGGGAAATTTGAATTGGAATCGAACTTCATCGTTGTCGTACCCAAACTCAAACCCGAATCAAATCATGTGACTTGGGGTAGGGATTACTTGCAATTCTTTATAAAAAAAATTGCATGCTCCAAAAGCATTAAGAGAAGATTTCCAGGATCACCATAGTTTTGTTGAGTTAAAAGGTTAGGGAGGTTGATAGTGTCATAAATATTTTTAAATTGAGATCTAATCCCAATATATCTAAGAGAATGTATTTTTCATCTTCAACCTTCATAGTGTCACAAAGGTGACACAGTCTTTTGTCCTAGGGTGTTTTGGATTGAGAAACGCACAATTTCACTATGAAACTCATGAGAATTTGTTCTTATCCTTCCATGATTTCCCAATGACATAGTCAAAAATCGACATCTTTATGCCAACTCCGCCTAAGTTGAAGGTGTTTACTCTTTATCACACCAAAGTTTCTCCTTAAATTTTGATTTAATGCGATTTTTAATAGTATCCTTATGTGAAATGGTATCTTCCATTATTTCCCAATGGCTTAGCCAAGACTTGACATCTTTACACCAACCTCACTTGAGTTCAATGTGATTACTCTTTATCACACAAAAATTTCTCCTTAAATTTTTATTTAATGATATTTTTAATAGTAATGTTATTCTATGTAATGCCATCCTCCATGATTTCCCAATGTCTTAGCCAAGAATTGACATCTTTATGCCAATCACGCTTGAGTCAAAGGTGGTTACTTATGTAATTAGAAGAAATTTTAGGAAGCCTCTTGTCTTCCATGTTGTTTAACTTGTTATTATACAATAGGTATCTATACATAGTTGTGCTCTCAATGGGAAAAATGATTGTCTCTAAGAGGATGATGGGATATGGCATATTTCCTTTAATTTTTAGATTATATGTTATAAAATTCGTTTGTATTTTCTCTATCTTTCTCCAGGATTCAGAAGAGATACTACATCCCTACACTTTGCATCCATATAGAATAAAAGGAATAAAAAGAGTCTCAAAGAGGATCTTCTTCTTATCCCAAATCCAAAGATCGATCAATTTACAATTGTTTTCAAGCCCATAATAAGCTTTACATTCCCCAATAATCCTTTTTTCAATGTTATAATTCTAGTTGAGCTTGTGGTGAATATAGATTCCAAGATATTTGTATGAATTCACTTCCTCTAAGTTGTTATTGTCATATACGAAGATATCATAAGTTATCTTATTGAATTTAATCATGATGACCTTAGTATTGTCAGTGTTAATAGTCATACTCATATTGGAGAAAAAATCCTTAAGGATTCGTAGTTGTGTTCCAAGATCGTTGGGACTCCTCTCCATAAGAATGATATCATAAACATAAATATGAACATTGATGACTATACCAGTGAGAGCAGGGCCAACACAACCTTCTTTGTCCAAGAAATCTTCTAATTTATCAATGTATATGCCAAAAATGTAGGAGACACGGGACATGACTCCAATATTGTAGTGAATTTCTTTCTACCTTCCCTTGGTGTTCTTAAACTTGGCAAAAAAATTCTCATACAACCTTATTGCAACAACCCTCAACTCGAAAGACACTTTCATATCTTCCAACCTATCCCAAATGTTTTTCGTAAGAACGATGTCAAAATATTTTATAAAGTCAACAAAACAACAAAAAGATTTGTTTTAGTATTGGGGAACTCTTGCGCAATGATCCTAAAGATAACAAGATGGTACAAAGTTGAATAATATCTCCTAAACTCAGCCTGTAACCTTTATCTCTTTTACTAACTCTCTATATATATTAATGGACTAGGATTAACTCACTTTTGGGATGCCTTGATGGTGAAATGGTAGACACGCGAGACTCAAAATCTCGTGCTTAAGAGCGTGGAGGTTCGAGTCCTCTTCAAGGCATAATATTGCTCATGCTTATTGAATGAGCAATTCAATGGTAAATCTCGTACGAGAGTATCTCAATAAATTGAGATAGATTCCCTTCGTATCTGTTGATACGAGGTATTCCGATGATTACCTACAAGTTCAAGTGGAATAGGACAGTGGATCACAGGCAGGATCTTGGAGATCTTCTCTATCTAATGAGATAGTCCATTCCGAAATGGTCCACCCTCATATTATGAGGTATATTTCATTAAGAACACAGATTGAGAAGATCTTGCAAAATCTTGAGATCCAAAAACTAGTATTCTCTTCCAAAATAACTCATTAAAATTTAGCTAAAATAATGCTAATCAATAAAAATGATATAATTAAATAGAATATCTCTATCATCATGTTCTATTATTATTTAATTACCATTAATAAATTATCCTATTAAAATCAACCCATATTAAAACTCAATCCAAATATCAATCATATTTCTAAATATATACCCATACTATGTCTCAATTAACATCTAGCTATATTAAAGCTCAATATAACGTCTAGATATTTCGAAATATATATCCTTAACAAAATCAAAAGGACATTGTACATACTCCCGAATCAGCGGTCCCGATTAGACCTATTATCAGAGGTCTAATACTTGCGAAAAAAAATTCCGCGGATAGCTCCCGAATCAGAGGTCCCAATTAGACCTATTATCAATTGTCATGGATATGTGGGCTTAGTTTGCCGCTAAAGAAAGTTACTCTTTAACTAAAACTAAAGATACAAATTTGAATGATTACAAATTTCAATGATTAATTGAAAAAAAAAAATTATAATGGAAAATTGTTTAATTATAAAAAATGTTATGACTTGAAAAATTACAACAATAATATCTACAATAGTCAAAGAAAAAACTTAATCCATTCACAATATAATAAAAAATTCCTCTATCCATCACATAGAATATTTTTTCTTTTAACTACGAATTTAAAACCTTAACATATATAGAGCAAAATGATGAGGGGTAAGCTATTTAGAAAAAAATCATAAAAGGTTATTTAATTGTAAGTTGGAATACTTATTAGAAATAATAAAATGCATCTCCTACTTTGTTTTGAATAGTAACTTGCTTTAATTTATTTTGAATACGAATTTGTTTCAATTTACTTCAATAATAATAATATTTACTTTATATTTCTTGTAATCGATTCTCATATGTGGGGAATATAATATTTACTATATATTTTCCCTCACCCTTATATGTAGAGGAAATAATAGAACCCTTATACGTGGAGGAAATAATAGAGTAAATATTCATAATATTTACTTTATATTATTTTTTCTCGAGGAGAAATATAAAGTAAATATTATTAATATTTATTTTCTATTTCTCCTTCATATGAAGGTGGGTGAAAGAAATAATAGAGTATATATTATTAATATTTACTCTATATTTCCCCTCACTCCTACTCTCACACCAATAATATTTACTTAATCATTATCCCACACACCCTGTGATATTCCGTCCTCAAGATTAGGTTAGCAGGGAGTGACTTAGTAGTCTATATGTTCCCGTAGACTATAGTCATCCACAAACAGGGAACCAGATGGAGAAATAAAGGGAAATTAAGGCTAAATGATAAATTAAGCCTAATTACTTAGGGAAAGTCACTTAAGCCTAAGTCAACGAAGAATTAGAATGAAAAGGTGATAAGGGGGGCGACTTAATTAACAAATTATTCACTTAGGAGGAAGGGCACCTAGGTTAAGTGATGTCAACAGAGAATTAGGTCGGGAAAGGTATATAGAGAGGAATTTGACCTAATTCCTCATTATGCATGATTATGATTTGATGTTGAGAGCTTCCAGAGGAGGAAGAGAGTCGACCTTATTGTTTTATGGATTTCTAGAGGAAACCACCACCCTTGATCGGTTTCAGTGTTGAGAGACACACCCTAGCCTATCGGAGGTACCATCCTAGTATTTCATCGTACATTTCAGGAGTTTTTCAGTGTGGAGGGCGCAACTTAGCCAAGGAGGGCACAAGCTAATTAGGAGATTCTGAGATCTGCAGTAGATCGTGGTCCCGATTGCAGATCCATTCCGACCCAGTGGAGATCTAGCTAGGGTGCTTCCATTGAGCCAACATTCATCAGATTTCGAGAGTGGAATCTTGCAGAGTGACCCATACAGTTGTTTAGGACGTAGCCATTCCGCACAGTCATTTGGCCTTGCATGCAGGGGTTCCCTATCAGAGCCGGCCAAATACTTCTAACCCATTTCAGTACGGGACGAGACGATCATTTTGAGCTACATAGCAGCAGATTCCTACGGTGGAATCCATTGGGGCACATTCAGTGCCCAAGGAGGGGCGCAAACCCCCCAGGGTTTCAGATCTAGTGTCGTAGAGGTCCGTTCCAGATTCCGGTAGACATTATTTCCAGTGCAGCATCCAGGGCACATTGATTAGAGAAGTTTTGAGATCATTCTGACGGTTGAGTTTTGCGATCGAGTTTTCCAGTCGATAGCGGTCACCGTGCTCATCCGGGATCGTTCATTTTGGTCATTCTATCTATGCATGCAACAGATCTACTGCCTTCTTGCGGTCACAGGTATTTCTTTGTTATTTGATTGTATTTCAATACAGATCCATGAGGTCTGACTGACGATTAGTCTCTATATTTCAGTAGGCGCTTTGTATTCCCATGCATGCACTCTTATTATTCATGATATTGAGAAGTTTACCTTCTATGTTATTGCATGCATCATTTTATGATTGTTAAACCTTTATGATGTAACATGCAACTATAATAACCTACATGCAACCATAAAAATTGACATGCAAACACTATAAACGAAGAACATCTGCATCAACCACTAAAACACATCTAGAAATCCCCAAAGTATCAGATCTACACGCTGGAGCAGTAAGATAGTAGCAAATATCTAGATCATCCGGATCAGGGATATTTCACACCCATCCTCACACCATCAATAGAGTAAATATTAATAATATTTACTTTATTATTTTTCCTCACCCTCACCCACCCTCATATGAGGGTGCGAAGGTGAAGGTGGGGGTAAAAAATAGAGTAAATATTATTGGTGTGAGGGTATATGAGGGTGGTGGTAGGGCGAAATACTAGAGTAAATATTAATAATATTTACTCTGTATTTTCTACCAACCCCACCCTCATGTTAGGGTGGGGCTGGGGGGAGATAATAAAGTGAATATTATTAATATTTACTCTATATTTTTCCCCAACCCCACCAAAAAGATTAATCGACTCACAATATAATAAAAAAATCATCTATCCATCGCATAGAATATTTTTTCTTTTAACTACTAATTTAAAACCTTAACATAGATATTAGATATAGAAAAAAATGATGACGGGTAAGATATTTAGAAAAAAATCATAATAGGTTTTTTAATTGTAAGTTATAATACTTCAGTTGTTAGAAATAATAAAATGCATATCTTATTTTGTTTTGAATAGGAACTTTCTTTAATTAATTTTGAATACAAATTTTCTTCAATTTACTTCAATAATAATAATATTTACTTTATATTTTTCCCACCCACACTCTCATATGTGGGGGAAAATATAATATTTACTCTATATATCCCCCACCATCATATGTGGGAGGAAATAATAGAGTAAATATTAATAATATTTACTTTCTCTTATTTTCCCTCACCCCTCATATGAGGGAGAAATATAAAGTAAATATTATTAATATTTATTCTCTATTTCCCCCTATATGAGGGTGGGGTGGAAGAAATAATAGAGTATATATTATTACTATTTACTCTATATTTCCCCCACTCCCACCCTCACACCAATAATATTTACTCAACTATTTCCCCACACATCCACCCTCACACCAATAATAGAGTAAATATTAATAATATTTACTTTATTATTTTCCCCCACCCACACTCTCACCCTCATATGAGGGTGTGAGGGTGAGGGTGGGGGTAAACAATAGAGTAAATATTATTTGTGTGAGGGTATATGAGGGTGGCGGTAGGGAGAAATATTACAGTCAATATTAATAATATTTACTCTATATTTTCCACCACCCCCACCCTCATGTTAGGGTGGGGCTCGAGGAGATAATAGAGTGAATATTATTAATATTTAATCTATATTTTTTCCCACCCCCACACGGATATGGTGAAATAATAGAGTAAATATTATTAATATTTACTCTATATTTCCCCCCACCTCCACCCTCACATGGTGGAGGAAAATAATATAGTAAATAGTATTAATATGTACTCTATATTTCCTTCCACTACCACCCCCACCTTCATGTCGCAGTGGGAGGAAATAATAAAGTAAATATTATTAATATTTACTCTATATTTTCCCCCACACCCACCTTCATATCCACCCTCATGTGAGGGTGGGGGTAGAGTGTGAGGGTGAGGGGGAATAATAGAGTAAATATTATTAATATTTACTCTATAGTCTCCCCCACACCCACACCCACCCTCATATGAGAGTGGAGGAAAATATAGAGTAAATATTAATAATATTTACTCTATTATTTCCCCTCCCCTTCACATGAGTAAACAATAGAGTAAATATTGGATGGGGGAATAGAGATTAAATATTGAGGGTGAGAGTGCGTGGAAATAATAGAGTAAATAATATTGATATTTAATCTATTACTAATCCTCACCCTCATGTGAGGGTCGGGGTAGGGGAAAATAATAGAGTAAATATTATTAATAGATTAAATATTAATAATACTTACTCTATTATTTTGGTCTACCCTCACCCCACACTCAACTGAGGGTAGGGGTGGGCAAAAATAATATAGTAAATATTATTAATATTTAATCTATTAATAATATTTACGCTATTATTTTCCTCGCCCTCACTCTCATGTGAGGGTAGGGGGAAATAAAAGAGTAAAGATTATTAATATTTAATTTATTAATAATATTTATTGTATTATTTCCCCCACCCCAACCCTCATGAGGGTGGGGGTGAGGGTGAGGAAAATAATAGAGTAAATATATTGATAGATTAAATATTAATAATATTTATTCTATTATTTTCCACCACCCTGAGATGCGAAGTGAGGGTGGGGGAGGAGAGGAAATAATAGAGTAAAAATTAATATGGGTAGGGGGGATAATAATAGAGAAAATATTATTAATATTTATCGTATTATTTCCCCTCACCTTACATGAATATGGGGGTGGGGGGAAATAATAGAGTAAATATTACTAATATTTACTTTATTATTGGGTGTGGGAGGGGGTAGAGGGAAATAATAGAGACTAATATTTACTCTATTATTGGGTGTGCGAGGGGGTAGAGGGAAATAATAGAGTTTATGGGGGTTGGGGGGGAATAATAGGGTAAATATTAATAATAATTACTCTATTATTTCCGCCAACCCCCACCACCATGTGAAGTTTGAGGTGGGGGGAAATAATAGAGTAAATATTAATAATATTTACTTTATTATTTCTTATGTGAGGTTGGAGGTGGGGGGGGATAATAGAGTAAATATTATTAAAATTTACTCTATTATTTCACCCAACCCCCACCCTCATGTGAGGGTGCGGGTTGGAGGAAATATAGAGTATATATTAATTAGATTTACTCTATTATTTCCCTCCACCCCCACCTTATATTTACTCTATTATTTCCCCTTACCCCCACTGGAGGGTGGGTGGGGGTGGGAGGAAATATAGAGTAAACATTATTAATATTTACTCTATTATTTCCCCCATCCCTCATATGAGGGTGGGAGTGGGCGAAAATAATAGAGTAAATATTAATAATATTTACTCTATATTTTCCCCCACCCTCACATGATGGTGGAAGTTGGGGGAAGTAATAGAGTAAATATTAATAATATTTACTTTATATTTCTCTGCACCCCCACTCTAAGTGTCGTTGGGGGGGAATAATATTGTAAATATTATTAATATTTACTCTATATTTCATGTGAGGGTGCGGTTCGGGGGAAATAATAGAGTAAATATCATTGATGATGATGATGATGATTAACATCCACTAAGATCTAATTGGTCTATCGGACCTTAAGAGGGTAAGTGATTACTTGTGATTATTTAGAATTTTGTTTTTGTGCTCGAAGAGCATTAAGAGAATATTTCCAAGATCACCATACTTTTGTTGAGTTAAGAGGTTAGGAAGGTTGATAGTGTGTTCAATATTTTGAAAATGAGATCTAATATGGGTATAGGCTCGATAATCTAAGAGAAAGTGCTTCTCATCTTCAACCTTCTTAGTGTCACAAAGGTGACACACTCTTTCATCCCATGTAATTTTAGGAATTGACCAATGTCCAGTTTCACTATGGATCTCATTAGAATTTGTTATTATCTTAGCAATGCTTATTTTTTTCTTTACACATGGAAAAACAAATAGATAATTTTGATCTTCTAGATTAGGGTTGATTACATGTTTATAATACCTTAATTTTCTTTCTTCCTCTAACTCTTTATCACGCAACATTGTTTCCTTAAATTTTGATTTCACATTTTTTTTAATAGTATCTTTATTCTCCAAAATGGTTTCTTTCATGATTCCCCAATAGTTTAGTCAAGACTGGATGTATTTATGCCATCCTCGTTTGAGTTGATGGTGGTTATGACTTGATTTTGAACCAATTTTAGGTAGCCTCTTATCTTCAATGTTGTTTAAGTTGTTTTTATACATTAGGTATATAATCATATCCATGCTCTCAATGGGGGAGAGATTTGTTTCTACGAGGAGGATGGGATAGGGCGTATTTCCTTTAATTGTGAGATTATAGGTTATAAAATTATTTTGTATTTGCTCTATCTTTCTCCAAGATTCACGAGAGATACTAAAACCCCAAACTTCATATCCATAAAGAATAACAGGTGTAACAAGAGTCTCAAAGAGGAGTTTCTTCTTATCCCAATTCTAAAGATCAACTGATTTACAATTGTTTTCAAGCCCATAATAAGCTTTCCTTCCCACAATAATCCTTTTCTCAATGCTATAATTCCAACTGAGCTTGTGGTGAATATCAATTCTAAGATATTTGTATGAAGTAACTTCTTCGAAGTTTTTGTTCTCATATACAAAGGTATCATAAGGGATCTTATTGGATTTAATAATCATGACCTTAGTATTATCAGTATTAAGATTCATACCCATATTGGAGCAAAAATCCTTAAGGATTCTTAGTTGGTTTTCAAGATCATGGGGACTTCTTGCCATAAGAACGATATCATATACATAAAGAAGAAGATCGATGACTATACCAGTGAGAGTAGGGCCGACACAACCTGCTTTTTCCAAGCATTGTTCTAACTTATCAATGTATATGTCAAAAAGGGTAGGGGACAAGAGAAAACCTTGTTTGACTCTGATATTGCAGTCAATCTCTTTTGACCAGCCCTCGGTGTTTTTAAACTTAGCAATAACATTCTCATACATCCTTATTGTAGCATACCTCAAATCGAGAGACACTTTTATCTCTTCCAACCTATTCCAAAGGTTTTTTCTAGGAACCATATCAAAATATTTTCTAAAGTCAACAAAAAAACAAAAAATATTGGTTTTAGTATTGTGGAACTCCTCTGCAATGATCGTAAAGGTAACAAGATGGTCCACAGTTGAATGATATCTCTTAAACCCAGCATGGTCTTTAGTTTGTTTACCATGATGGTGGGGTTGGGGGTAAATAATAGAGTAAATATTATTAATATTTACTCTATATTTCTCTCCAAACCCACCGTGATGTAAGTGTGATAATATTTACTCTATTATTCCCATGCGGCACCCTCATATGAGGGTGTGGTAGGGGGAAATAATAAAGTAAATATTAATAATATTTAATCTATAATAGTTAGTCTATTATTTCCTCCTACCCACCCTCATATGAGGGCGGCCGTGGAGGGAAATATATAATAAATAGTGGGGGGAAATATCAATTAAATATTAATAATATTTACTCTATATTTCCCCCCTCTCCCACCTTCATATGTGGGGGGGAATATAATATTTATTCTATATTTTCCCTCACCTCCACCCCACCCTCATATGTGGCAGGAAATAATAGAGTAAATATTAAAAACATCTAATCTCTATTATTTCCCTCCATCCCCATATGAGGGGAAAAATATAGACTAAATATTATTAGTATTTACTCTATATTTCCGCCCTCATATGGGAGTGGCTGGAAATATAATATTTATTCTATATTTTCTCTCACCTCCACCCCACCCTCATATGTGGTAGGAAATAATAGAGTAAATATTAAAAATATTTAATCTCTATTATTTCCCTCCACCCCCATATGAGGGGAAAAATATAGACTAAATATTATTAGTATTTACTCTATATTTCTTCCCTCATATGTGAGTGGATGGAAATATAATATTTACTCTATATTTCCTCTCAACCTCACCCTCATATGAGGTTGGGCGTGGAGGAAAATAATAGAGTAAATATTATTAATATTTACTCTATATTTCCCTCCACCCCCACCCTCACCGTCACACCAATAATATTTACTCTATTATTTCCCTCTACCCCCATGCTCACACCAATAATATAGTAAATATTAATAACATTTACTCTATTATTTTTCAATATTTACTCTATTAGCCACCCCCACCCCCACCCTCATATGAGGGTGGGCGTGGGGGGAAATAATAAAGTAAATATTTCCCCCACCCCCATGAGAGTGGGGGTGGACGGAATAATATTAACTCTATTATTCACCCCTACCCCCACCCCCATGAGGGTGGGGATGGAGGGAAATAATAGAGTAAATATTTTACTCTATTATTTCCCCCCACCTCCATATGAGTATGGTGGTGGGGGGAATAATAGATTAAATATTATTAATATTTACTCTATTATTTTCCCCCACCCCTGAGGGTAGGGGTTGGGGACAATAATAGAGTAAATATTATTAATATTTACTCTATTATTTCCCCCCACCCGCACCCTCATATGAGGGTGGGATAGAGTAAATATTATTCCCACCCTCATATGAGGGTGGGGGTAGAGGAAAATAATAGATTAATATTTACTCTATTATTTTCTACCCTATTATGAGGGTGGGAATAATATTTACTCTATTATATGCCCTTACCCCCACCCTCATATATGGGGGTGCGGATGGGGGCCAATAATAGAATAAACATTTTCCCCACCCTCATATGGGGGTGGGGGAAGATAATAGAGTAAATATAATAGAAAATAATAGAGTAAATATGGAAAATAATATTTATTATTAATATTTACTCTATTAGTTTCCCCCACCCCCACCCTCACATATGAGGGTGGTTGTGGGGGCGAATAATAGAGTATATATTATTAATATTTACTCTATTCTTTTCCCCCACCACTACCACCCTCATCTGTGAGGGTGTGGGGGGAAATAATAAAGTAAATATTAATAATATTTACTTTATTATTTCCCGCCACCTCCACCCTCACATATGAGGCTTAATATTTACTATATTACTTCCCACCACCACCACCCTCACATATGAGGGTGGTGGTGGTGGTAATTAATAGAGGAAATATTATTAATATTTACTCTATTATTTCCCTTCACACCCACCCTCATATGAGGGTAGAGGTGGAGAGATATAATAGAGTAAATATTAACCCTCATATGAGGGTGGGAGTGGAAGGAAATGATAGAGTAAATATTATTGGTGGGAAGATGGGGGTGTCAGGAAATAATAGATTAAATATTATTGGTGGGAAGATGGGGGTGTAAGGAAATAATAGATTAAATATTATTGGTGGGAGGGTGGGGGTGGAGGTGGAGGTGGAGGTGGCGGGAAATAATAGAGTAAATATTTATAAATATTTACTCTAGTATCTCTCATATGAGGGTATATGAATGTGGGGGTAGGGGGAAATAATAGAGTAAATTTTATGCATTCTTAGACACCCTCAACTTAATGTCATAGTGGGGGTGGCGGAAGATAATAAATTAATTATTATTAATATTTACTCTATATTTTTCTGACCCCACCCTCACATGATGCGGGAAATAATAGAGTAAATATTATTAATATTTCATCTATATTTCCTTCCACTCCCACCCCCACAGGGTGTGGGTAAATAATAGAGTAAATATTATTTAAGGGTCTCAGGGTCGTGGGAAATAATAGAGTAAATATTATTAATATTTACTCTATTATTTCCCCCCAACCCCACCCTCAAATGAGGGTTGGGGGAAATAATCGAGTAAATATTATTAATATTTACTCTATATTTCCCTCCACTCTCATATGAGGATGGGCATGGGGAGGAGTGGGGAGGAATATAGAGTAAATATTAACCTCATGTCATAGTGGGGGTGAGGGTAAATGATAGAGTAAATATTATTAATAGACCAAATATTAATAATATTTACTCTATTATTTCAACCCATTATTAATAATATTTACTCTATTATTTCCACCCATGCCCACCTTGATATGAGGATGTGAGGGTAAGGGTGGGGAGAAATAATAGACTAAATATTAATAAAATTTACTCTATTATTTCCCCTCAACCGCACCCTCATATGAGGGTGGGGTTGGAGGAAATATAGAGTAAATATTGATAATATTGACTCTATTGTTTTAATCCACCCCTAACCTATATTTACTTTATGATTTCCCCCCAACCCCACCTGGAACCTCTCATGAGGGTGGGGGTGAGACAAAATATAGAGTTCATATTATTAATATTTCCTCTATTATTCCCCCCCCACCCTCATGTGAGGGTGGGAGTGGGAGAAAATGATAAGAGTAAATATTAATAATATTTACTCTATAATTTGGCCTACCCCCACCCTTATGTGAGGTTAAAGTTGGGGGGAAATAATAGAGTAAATATTAATAATATTTACACTATAATTTCTGAGACGCCCACCCTCACACCCCATCCCTAACATGAGGGTGGGGGTGGGGGTGTGGAATATTTACTCTATTATTTCTCCAAATATTTACTATATTATTTCTCCCCACCTCCACCCCCACTCTCAACCTCATGTGAGGGTGAGGGTGGGGGGAAATAATAGAGTAAATATTATTACTTTATATTTATCCTCACCCCCACCCTCACCCTCTTGTTAGCATGAAGGAGGAGGGAAATAATAGATTAAATATTATTAATATTTAATCTATTATTTCCCTCCACCCACATATGAGGGTGGAGTTCAGGTTAACTAATAGAGTAAATATTATTAGTATTTACTCTACATTTCCTTCCACCCCCACCCTCATGTGAGTGTGATAATATTTACTCTATTATTTCCATGGGGGTGAGGGTGGGGAGAAATATTAGAGTAAATGTTATTGGAAATAATAGAGTAAATATTATTTGAAAATAATCAAGTAAATATTAATAATATTTACCTTATTATTTTCCCCAGCCCCACCCTCATATGAGGTTGGGGCTCCAACAATTAATAAAGTAAATATTAATAATATTTACTCTATTATTTCCCCTTAAGCCCCACCCTCAGTAAATATTATTAATATTTACTCTATTATTTTCCTCATCCCCACCCTCACCCTCATATGAAGGTGGGAGTAGGGAGAAATAATAGATTAAATATTATTAATATTTACTCTATTATTTTCCTACACCCTCATATCGGGGTGGGGGGAGATAATAGAGTAAATATTGATAATATTTACTCTATTATTTCCCTTCCACACCTCACCTTCATATGAGGGTCAGGGTGATATGAGGCTCGGGTTGGGGGAAATAATACAGTAAATATTATTACCCTCATATGAGGGTGAATATGTTGGGAAATAATAGATTAAATATTATTAATATTTACTCTATTATTTCCCTCAGCCCCACTCTCATCCTCATATGACCCTCACCCTCATATCGGGGTGGGGGGAAATAATAGAGTAAATATTAATAAACCTCATATGGGGGTGGGGGGGAATAATAGAGTAAATATTATTAATATTTACTCTATTCTTTCTCCCCACACTGACCCTCATATGAGGGAGGGGGTGGTGGGAAGTAATAAAGTAAATATTAATAATATTTACTCTGTTATTCCTTCTTACCCCCGACTTATATGAAGGTGAGGGGAAATAATAGAGTAATTATTATTAATATTTACTCTATTATTTCCTTCCACCCCCACCCTCATAATATTCGTGAGGGTGGGGTGAAATAATAAGTAAATATTATTAATATTTAGTCTATTATTTCTCCCCACCCTCACCCTCATATAGGTGAAAGTGGGGCAAAATGATAAGTAAATATTATTAATATTTACTCTAGTATTTCCCCACACCCTCACCCTCACAATAGAGTAAATAATGGGGAGAAATTATAGAGTTGATATGGGAGGGGGGTCGGGATAATAGAGTAAAGGGAAATAGTAGACTAAATATTATTAATATTTACTCTATTACTCCCCCTACCCTCACACTCCACATATGGGGTGGATTGGAATCAATACATTATGTATTAATAATATTTACTCTATTATTTTCATATGAGGGTGGGGTTCACACGAAATAATAGAGTAAATATTATTATTTACTTCCACCCCCAACCTCATATAATATTTACTCTATTATTGCCCCGTAGCCCCACCATCATATGGGGATGGGTGGAAATAATATAAATATTTACTCTATTATTTTCCCCAACCCCACCATCATATGAGGGTGGGGGGAAATAATAGAATAAAAATTAATAATATTTACTCTATTATTTTTTCTCACTCTCACCCTCATATGAGGGTGGGGGTGAAGAGAAATAATAGTGTAAATATTAATATTTCTATGGAGGTAAATATGTAGTAAACAATAATAACATTAACTCTATTATTGGTGTGAGGGTGGGGCTGGAGGGAAATAATAGAGTAAATATTAATAATATTTACTCTATATTTCCCCCACACCCCCACCCTCACACTCACACTCACACCAATGATAGAGGATATTTACTCTATATTTCCCCTCATCCCCACTCTCATATGAGGGTCTAGTTGGGGGAAATAATAGAGTAAATATTATTAATATTTACTCTATATTTCCCCACACCCCCACACTCACACTCACACCAATAATAGAGTAAATATTATTGATATTTACTCTATATTTCCCCCCACCATCACCCTCACACCGTCATATGAGGGTGGCAGTGGGAAGAAATAATAAACTAAATATTGTTAATATTTACTATATTTACTCTATTATTTCTCTCCACCCGCACCCTCACCCTCATATAATATTTACTCTATTATTTCCCCACACCCCACCCCACCCCACCTCACCCCACATATGAAAGTGGGGTGATATGAGAGTGGAGATAGAGTGAAATATAGAATAAATATTATTCCCCACCCTCATATGAATGTGCCTATGGAGAAAGTAAAAGTAAAAATAAATATAAAATAAATATTAATAATATTTATTACTCTATAGTCTTCTCACCCTCATACAAGAAATAAAATTCATACAAAAAAATAAAACTTGCTCAACAAGTAATACAACAATAAATTCCATTGACTTCTATCCAACAATAATGATCCAGAAAAACCCTTCCTTCCTTCCTAGTTGGACAATCAATTGAAGCCGCTTTTTTACTATTCCTCCTCTCTGATCTTGTGGTATCCTCATTCTAACGTGATTGAGTCATCCCCTCTCGAGCTGATTTCCCTTGGTATTATCCAATCTGGTTCAAATCTGACTTTATCATTATGATTTCGTGGCATCAGTGTTGTGATGCAAAACCCCTTACCATTTCCTCAACAATTACGTGGCAATTCATCAATCAATCTGTGCACAATCTGATGTAAGTACCTCTACTATCCTTATGCGTTGGTATTATTTTTTGACAAGTTGATCCATTTCTGACAGTATTTTATCATCTTTTACAAGTTGTTTTGTTATCTCTTGGGCATTGACCTTTACGAATTTCATTGCATGGTTTCCTCTTCTACCACATGGCAGCCAATAAAAATTCTATATCACCAAACCCTAGGATCATGTAGGATCAATCTCATGCTGTTTATTCGGCTTGATCTGCTGACGCCGTCATTGAGTACGTTAGACCTTCAACTACAGATTTGTGATACCTTTTCCACAAAGAATACGTGGCAGGATTAGGGTTTCTACTGTGTGATCTTGTGTAACATCTGCGCACTTAATCCTTCAAAGGCTCATATATCTTCATTACTTGCGGTTGGGTGAGATCTCTGAATGTTATATAGTCTAAAACCGACGAACTGGCGGTCTGAAGATAATCTAGCCGAAAGGTGAAATGATAGCCTGGTAGAATAATGACGTAATACCTCGATGGTAATACCTCTTCCTTCATGTAATCTTGCTACCTGGTGTAACATCTGTGCCATTTATGGGATAGACTCTATTTCTCCTTTATTCGGTGGCATCTTCAAACATCTTTTTGAACTTTTTGTTTGACACGTTTCAATTTTCCATAATCGAATCTACCTTTAGTTCTGTTCAAACAAGAGTTGTCCTCCTCCATGCACAAATTTTCCCTGAGAAAGAGAGATAAGATGTAAAATATCAAGAGTCACGTTTTAGAGAGTTAATAAAAAACACTCATTCTCCTCATCATCATTGGTGACATAAAAATGTAATTAAAGAATTAAATAAAAAACACATTATTTTCACGACAAGGTTTTAGAGAGTTAATAAAAAACACACTCATT
>JASDQU010503797.1:63376-78803 GCA_032191745.1 Picea mariana
AATGAGTGTGTTTTTTATTAACTCTCTAAAACCTTGTCGTGAAAATAATGTGTTTTTTATTTAATTCTTTAATTACATTTTTATGTCACCAATGATGATGAGGAGAATGAGTGTTTTTTATTAACTCTCTAAAACGTGACTCTTGATATTTTACATCTTATCTCTCTTTCTCAGGGAAAATTTGTGCATGGAGGAGGACAACTCTTGTTTGAACAGAACTAAAGGTAGATTCGATTATGGAAAATTGAAACGTGTCAAACAAAAAGTTCAAAAAGATGTTTGAAGATGCCACCGAATAAAGGAGAAATAGAGTCTATCCCATAAATGGCACAGATGTTACACCAGGTAGCAAGATTACATGAAGGAAGAGGTATTACCATCGAGGTATTACGTCATTATTCTACCAGGCTATCATTTCACCTTTCGGCTAGATTATCTTCAGACCGCCAGTTCGTCGGTTTTAGACTATATAACATTCAGAGATCTCACCCAACCGCAAGTAATGAAGATATATGAGCCTTTGAAGGATTAAGTGCGCAGATGTTACACAAGATCACACAGTAGAAACCCTAATCCTGCCACGTATTCTTTGTGGAAAAGGTATCACAAATCTGTAGTTGAAGGTCTAACGTACTCAATGACGGCGTCAGCAGATCAAGCCGAATAAACAGCATGAGATTGATCCTACATGATCCTAGGGTTTGGTGATATAGAATTTTTATTGGCTGCCATGTGGTAGAAGAGGAAACCATGCAATGAAATTCGTAAAGGTCAATGCCCAAGAGATAACAAAACAACTTGTAAAAGATGATAAAATACTGTCAGAAATGGATCAACTTGTCAAAAAATAATACCAACGCATAAGGATAGTAGAGGTACTTCCATCAGATTGTGCACAGAATATTGTGCACAGATTGATTGATGAATTGCCACGTAATTGTTGAGGAAATGGTAAAGGGTTTTGCATAAGAACACTGATACCACGAAATCATAATGATAAAGTCAGATTTGAACCAGATTGCATAATACCAAGGGAAGTCAGCTCGAGAGGGGATGACTCAATCGCGTTAGAATGAGGATACCACAAGATCACAGAGGAGGAATAGTAAAAAAGCGGCTTCCATTGATTGTCCAACTAGGAAGGAAGCAAGGGTTTTTTGGATCATTATTGTTGTATAGAAGTCAATGGAATTTATTGTTTATTAATTGTTGAGCAAGTTTTATTTTTTGTATGAATTTTATGATCGAGGAATAGTAAAAAAGCGGCTTCAATTGATTGTCCAACTAGGAAGGAAGGGAGGGTTTTTCTGGATCATTATTGTTGTATAGAAGTCAATGGAATTTATTGTTGTATTAATTATTGTCCAACTAGGAAGGAAGGGAGGGTTTTTCTGGATCATTATTGTTGTATAGAAGTCAATGGAATTTATTGTTGTATTAATTGTTGAGCAAGTTTTATTTGTTAGTATGAATTTTATTTCTTGTATGAGGGTGAGGAGAATATAGAGTAAATATTATTAATATTTACTTTATATTTATCTCCATCCCCACTTTCATATGAGGGCGGGAAATAATATTTACTTTATATTTCACTCCATCTCTATCCTCATATCACTTCACCTTCATATGAGGGTGGGGCTGTGGGAAAATAATAGAGTAAATATTATATGAGGATGAGGGTGGAGAGAAATAATAGAGTAAATAGAGTAAATATTAATAATATTTAATCTATTATTTTTTTCCACGGCAACCCTCATATGATAGAGTGAGGGTGATGGTGGGGGAAAATATAGAGTAAATATCAATAATATTTACTCTATTATTGATGTGAGTGTGAGAGTGGGGGTGTGGGAAAATATAGAGTAAATACTAATAATATTCACTCTATTATTTCCCCCGACGAGACCCTTATATGAGAGTGGGGGTGAGGGGAAATATAGATAAAATATTATTAACATTTACTCTATTATTGCTGCGAGTGTGAGGGTGGGGGTGTGGGGGAATTATAGAGTAAATATTATTAATATTTACTCTATTATAATATTACTCTATATTTCCCCTCACACCCATCCTCATATAAGAATCTCCTTGGGAGAAATAACAGAGTAAATATTATTAATATTTAGTCTATTATTTCCCTCCAGCCCCAACCCCATCAATAATAGAGTTAATATTATTATTATTTACTACATATTTTCCCCCACACCAATATTAATATTTACTTTATTATTTCCCCCTAGCCCCACCATCTGGGTGTGATGGTGGGGATCCAAAGAAATATAGAGTAAATATTAATAATATTTACCTTTTTATTTCTCCCCACCCTCATATGAGGGTGAGAGTGGGAGGAAATAATAGAGTAAATATTATTAATTTTTATTCTATTATTTCCCGCCACCCCCATATGAGGGTGGGGTTGGGGAAAATAATAGAGTAAATATTTATATTATTTCCACCCACCTCCATATGAGGGTGGGGCTAGGGGAAATAATAGAGTAAATATTATATGAACGTGAGGGTGAAGGTGGCTGTGGGATTAAATAATAATATTTACTCTGTTATTTCCTTTGAGCCCAACCCTCATATGAATATAATAGAGTAAATATTATTAATACTTACTCTATTAATTTCAATCCACCCCATATGTGGAGTGCGAGGGTGGGGGGAATAATAGAGTAAATATTAATAATATTTAGTCTACTATTTCCCTTTACTCTATTATTCCCCCCCTCCATATTAACTCTATTATTCCTCCCCTGATATTTACTCTATTATGAGGGTGAAGGTGGGGAGAAATAAAAGATATTTACTCATTATTTGGCCCCACCCTCACGCTCATATGACGGTGGGGGTAGAAGGAAATAATAGAGTAAATATTAATAATATTTACTCTATTATTTCCCCTCACCTTCATATGAGTCTCATATGAGGGTGGGGGTGAGTGTGGGGAGAAATAATAGAGTAAATATTAATAATATTTACTCTATTACTTCCCCCCACCCCCATATGAGGTTTATTAATATTTACTCTATTATTTTCCCCCACTCCGATATGAGGGTGAGGGTTATATGAAGATGAGGCTAGGGGTGGCAGTGGATGTAAATAATAGAGTAAATATTAATAATATTTAATCTATTATTTCTCTGCACCTTCACCCTCATATGAGGGTAATAATATTTACTGTATTATTTCCCCCCACCTGAGCCTCATATCATCCTGACCCTCATATGAGGGTGAGGGTGGGTGTGGAGGGGAAATAATAGAGTAAATATTATTAATAATAGAGTAAATATTAGGGTAGGGTTGGAGGAAATAATAGAGTAAATGTTAATAATATTTTTACTTGATTATTTTCAAATAATATTTACTCTATTATTTCCAATAATATTTACTCTATTATTCCCTTCCACCCTCACCCCCCATGGAAATAATAGATTAAATATTATCACACTCACATGAGGGTGGGGGTGAAAGGAAATATATAGCAAATCCTAATAATATTTACGCTATTATTTAATCCCAACCCCACCCTCATATGGGGGTAGAAGGAAATAATAGATTAAATATTAATAATATGGAAAATAATAGATTAAATATTAATAATATTTAATCTGTTATTTCCCTCCACCCTCATGCTAACGTGAGGGTGGGGGTGAGGAGAAATATAGAGTAATAATATTTACTCTATTATTTCTCCACACCCCCATCTCCATCCTCATGTTAGGGTGGGGCTGTGAAGGTGGAAGTATGGGAAAATATAGTGTAAATATTATTAATATTTACTCTATTATTTTCCCCCAACTTTACCCTCACATACGGGTGGGGGTAGGCCAAATTATGGAGTAAATATTATTAATATTTACTATATCATTTTCCCTCACTCCCACCCTCACATGAAGGTGGGGGGGAATAATAGATGAAATATTAATAATATTAACTCTATATTTTCTCTCACCCCCACCCTCGTGTGAAGGTCCGGGTAGGGTTGGGGGGAAATAATAAAGTAAATATAGGTTAGGGGTGGAGAAAAATAATAGAGTAAATATTATTAATATTTACTCTATTATTTCCCCTCACCCCCAATGTGACATGAGGTTAATATTTACTCTATATTTCTCCCCACTCCTCCCCATGCCCATCCTCATATGAGATTGGAGGGAAATATAGAGTAAATATTTATAATATTTACTCTATTATTTTCCCCTACCCTCATATGAGGGTGAGGTTTGGGGGAAATAATAGAGTAAATATTAATAATATCTACTCTATTATTTCCATCCACCTCCACCTTCATATAGAGTGGGGGTGGTAGGAAATATAAAGTAAATATTAATAATATTTACTCTATTATTTATCTTCACCCCCACCTTCAGATTAGGATGGGGGTGGGAGTGGAAGGAAATATAGAGGAAATATTAATAATATTTACTCTATTATTTTCCCTCACCCCTACCCCCACCCTCATCTGGGGGTGGGGGTAGATAATAGAGTAAATATTATTAATATTTACTCTATTATTTTTCCCCACCACCATCCTCACCCTCTCTATTATTTTCCCACACCCCCACCCTCATATGAGGATGGGGGTGGAGGAAAATAATAGAGTAAATATTAATAATATTTACTCTATTATTTTCCCCCACCCCCACTCTCATATGAGGATGGGGGTGGAGGAAAATAATAGAGTAAATATTAATAATATTTACTTTATTATTTTCCTCCACCCCTACCCCCACCCTCATCCCACTCTCATTTAAGGGTGGGGGTAGGGGAAAATAATCTAGAATAAGTATTAATAATATTTACTCTATTATTTTCCCCCAGCCCCACCCTCATATCAGGGTGGGAATAATATTTACTCTATCATTTTCCTCCACCGCCATATGAGGGTGGGAGTAATATTTAATCTATTATTTGCCCCCACCCCAACCCCCATATGAGGGTGGGAGTAATATTTAATCTATTATTTGCCCCCACCCCAACCCCCATATGAGGGTAGGAGTAAATATTATTCCCACCCTCGTATGAGAGTGGGGGTAGTATTTACTCTATTATTTTCCCCCACCCCCAACCTCATATGAGGGTGGGATTAATATTTACTCTATTATTTTCCCCTACCCCTACCCCCACCCCCACCCTCATATGAGAGTGGGGGTATGAGGGCAAATAATAGAGTAAATATTATTAATATTTAATGTATTATTGTCCCCAACCCGACCCTCAGGGGTGGGGGTAAATAATAGAGTAAATATTAATAATATTTAATCTATTATTTCCCCCACCCCCATACTCATATGGGGGTGGGGGGAAATAATAGAGTAAAATATTTACTATATTATTTCCCCCCATCCCCACCTTCATGGGGGTGGGGGAAATATTTACTCTATTATTTTTCAATATTTATTCTATTATTTCCCCCACGCCCACCCTCATATGAGGGTGGGGGTCGGGGTGGATAATAGAGTAAATATTGAGAAATAATAAAGTAAATATTATTAATATTTACTCTATTATTTCTCCCCACCCCTACCCTCATATGAGGGTTTGAGGGTGAGGAGAAATATAGGCTAAATATTATTAATATTTTTTCTATTATTGGTGTGATTGTGGGGGTAGAGGAAAATAATAGAGTAAATATTATTGTTGTGAGGGTGAGGGTGGGGGTGGAGGGAAATATAGAGTAAATATTAATAATATTTACTCTATTATTTTCCTAAATGCCCACCCTCATATGAGGGTGAGGGTGAGAGGAAATATAGAGTAAATATTATATTTCCAGCCACTCGCATATGAGGGGGGAAATATAGAGTAAATACTAATAATATTTAGTCTATATTTTCCCCCTCATATGGGGGTGGAGGGAAATAATAGAGATTAAATATTTTTAATATTTAATCTATCATTTCTCACCACATATGAGGGTGGGGTGGAGGTGAGGGGAAATATAGAATAAATATTATATTCCCCCCCATATATGAAGGTGGGGAAGGGGTGAAATATAGAGTAAATATTATTAATATTTAATCGATATTTCCCCCCACTATTTACTTTATATTTCCCTCCACGCCAGCCCTCATATGAGGGTGGGTGGGGGGAAGTAATAGACTAACTATTATAGAGTAAATATTATTAATATTTACTCTATTATTTCCTCCTACCACACCCTCATATGAGGGTGCCGCTTGGGAATAATAGAGTAAATATTATCACAATTACATCACGGTGGGGGTGCAGAGAAATATAGAGTAAATATTAATAATATTTACTCTATTATTTACCCCCAAACCCACCATCATGGTAAATGAGATAAAGGCCATGACGGGTTTAAGAGAGATCATTCAACTGTAGACCATCTTGTTACCTTTAGGATCATTGTAGAGGAATTCTGCAATAGTAAAACCAAGCTTTTTTGTTGTTTTGTTGACTTTAGAAAATATTTTAACATGGTTCCTAGGAAAAATCTTTGGAATAGGTTGGAAGAGACAAAAGTGTCTCTCTATTTGAGGTCTGATGCAATAAGGATGTATGAGAATGTTATTGCTAAGTTTAAAAACACCGAGGGCTGGTCAAAAGAGATTAACTGCAATATTGAAGTCAAACAAGGTTTTCTCTTGTCCCCTACCCTTTTTGACATATACATTGATAAGTTAGAAGAATGCTTGGAAAAAGTAGGTTGTGTCGACCCTACTCTCACTGGTATAGTCATGAATCTTGTTCTTTATGTAGATGATATCGTTCTTATGGAAAGGAGTCCCCATGATATTGAAAACCAACTAAGAATCCTCAAGAATTTATGCTCCAATATGGGTATGACAATTAATACTGATAAGACTAAGGTCATGATTATTAAATCCAATAAGATCCCTTATGATACCTTTGTATATGACAACAACAACTTGGAGGAAGTGACTTCATACAAATATCTTAGAATTAATATTCACCACAAGCTCAATTGGAATTATAGCATTGAGAAAAAGATTATTGGGGGAAGGAAAGCTTATTATGGGCTTGAAAACAATTGTAAATCAGTTGATCTTTAGAGTTGGGATAAGAAGAAACTCCTCTTTGAGACTCTTGTTACACCTGTTATTCTTTATGGATATGAAGTCTGGGGCTGTAGTATCTCTCGTGAATCCTGGAGAAAGATAGAGCAAATACAAAAGAATTTTATAACCTATAATCACAATTAGAGGAAATATGCCCTATCCCATCCTCCTCATAGAAACAAACCTCTCCCCCATTGAAGCATGGCTATGATTATATAAATAATGTATAAGAACAACTTAAACAACATTGAAGACAAGAGGCTACCTAAAATTGCTTCAAAATCAAGTCATAACCACCATTGACTCAAGTGAGGATGACATAAAGATGTCCGATCTTGGCTAAAGTATTGGGGAATCATGGAAGAAACCATTTTCCATAATAAAGATACTATTAAAAAAGTTGTTAAATCAAAATTTAAGGAAAAAATGTTGTGTGATAAAGAGTTAGAGGAAAAAATAAAATTTAGGTATTATAAAGATGTAATCAACCCTAATCAAAAGATCAAAATTATCTATCTATTTTGCCATGTGTAAAGAAAAAAATAAGCATTGCTAAGATAATAACAAATTCTCATGAGATCCATAGTGAAATTGGGCATTGGTCGATTCCTAAAATGCCATGAGATGAAAGAGTGTGTCACCTTTGTGACACTAAGAAGGTTGAAGATGAAAATCACTTTCTCTTAGATTGTCGAGCCTATACCCATATTAGATCTCATTTTCAAAATATTGAACACAGTACCAACCTTCCTAACCTCTTAACTCAACAAAAGTATGGTGATCTTGGAAAGATCCTCTTAATGCTCTTTGAGCACAGATACAAAATTCTAAATAATCGCAAGTAATCATTTACCCTCTTAAGGTCTGATAGACCAATTAGGTCCTAGTGGATGTTAATCATCATCATCATCATCAATAATATTTACTCCATTCTTTCCCCCAAACCACACTCTCGCATCAAATATAGAGTAAATATTAATAATATTTACTCTATTATTTCCCCCAACGACACTCAGAGTGGGGGTGGAAAGAAATATAAAGTAAATATTATTAATATTTACTCTATTATTTCCCCCCACTCCCACCGTCATATGAGGGATGGGGGAAATAATAGAGTAAATATTAATAATGTTTACTCTATATTTCCTCCCACCCCCACCCGGGTGGGGGTAAAGGGAAATAATAGAGTAAATATAAGGTCGGGGTGGAGGGAAATAATAGAGTAAATATAATTAATATTTACTCTATATTTCCTTCAACCCCCACCCTCACATGAGGGTGGGGGTTGGGTGGAAATAATAGAGTAAATTTTAATAATATTTATTATATTATTTCCACCCAACCCCCACCCTCATGTGAGGGTGGGGGTTGAAGGAAATATAGATTAAATATTAATTATATTTACTCTATTATTTCTCCATTAATATTTACTCTATTATTTCCCCCCACCTCCAACCTCACATGGGAAATAATAGAGTAAATTATTTCCCCCCACCCCAAACCTCACATCAGTGTGGGGATTGGGAGAAATAATAGAGTAAATATTAATAATATTTACTCTATCATTTCCCCCCACCCCCATAAACTCTATTATTTCCCTCTACTCCCTCCCACACCTAATAATAGAGTAAATATTAGTCTCTATTATTTCCCTCGACCCCCTCCCACTCCCAATAATGGAGTAAATATTAGTAATATTTACTCTATTATTTCCCCCCACCCCCATACTCATGTAAGGTGAGGGGAAATGATACAATAAGTATTAATAATATTTACTCTATTATTAGCCCCCCCCACCCATATTAATTTTTACTCTATTATTTCCTCTCCTCCCCCACCCTCACATCACATGTGAGGGTGGTGGAAAATAATAAAGTAAATATTATTAATATTTAATCTATTAATATATTTACTCTATTATACCCCTCACCCCCACACTCATGAAGGTTGGGGTGGGGGAAATAATACAATAAATATTATTAATAAATTAAATATTAATAATATTTACTCTTTTATTTCCCCCTACCCTCACTCCACCCTCACATGAGGGTTGGGGTGAGGAAAATAATAGAGTAAATATTATTAATAAATTAAATATTAATAATATTTACTATATTATTTTTGCCCACCTCGATCCTTAGTTGAGTGTGGGGTGAGGGTAGACAGAAATAGTAGAGTAAGTATTATTAATATTTAATTTATTAATAATATTTACTCTATTATTTCCCCCTACCCCCCACCTTCACATGAGGGTGAGGATTAGTAATAGATTAAATATTAATAATATTTACTCTATTATTCCCCCTCACCTCCATCTTCACATGAGGGTCGATATTAAGGTGGGTGTGGGGGAAAATATAGAGTAAATATTAATAATATTTACTCTATTATTTTCGTCCACCCTGATATGAGGGTGGAGGTGGTGGTGGAAGGAAATATAGAGTACATATTAATAATATTTACTCTATTATTTTTGTCCACCATGTGAGGGTGGAGCTAGGGGAAAATATAGAGTAAATATTAATAATATTTATTCTATTATTTCCCCACACCATGTGAGGATTGGTGTGGGGAAAAATATAGAGCAAATATTAATAATATTCACTCTATTATGTCGCCCCAACTCCACCTTAACATGAGGGTGGGGGTGGTGGAAAATACAGAGTAAATATTATTATTATTTACTCTAATATTTTTCCCTATCAGGTGGGGAAAAATAATAGAGTAAATATTATTAATATTTACTTTATTATTGGTGTGAGGATGGGTGTGTGGGGGAAATAGTTGAGTAAATTTTATTGATGTAAGGGTGGGAGTGGAGGGAAATATAAAGTAAATATTAATTATATATACTCTATTATTTTTTCCACCCCACCCTCATATGAAGGGGGAAATAGAGAATAAATATTAATAATATTTACTCTATATTTCCCCCTCATATGAGGGGTGAGGGAAATAATAGAAAGTAAATATTATTGATATTTACTCTATTATTTCCTCTCAAATATGAGAATGGGGAATATATAGAGTAAATATTATATTTCCCCCCACATATGAGAGTGCGGTGGGAGAAATATAAAATAAATATTATTATTATTGAAGTAAATTGAAGAAAATTCTTATTCAAAATTAATTAAAGAAAGTTCCTATTCAAAACAAAATAAGAGATGCATTTTATTATTTCTAACAACTGAAGTATTCCAGCTTACAATTAAATAACCTTTTATGATTTTTTTCTAAATATCTTACCCCTCATCATTTTGCTCTATATCTGATATCTATGTTAAGGTTTTAAATTCGTAGTTAAAAGAAAAATATTCTATGCAATGGATAGATGATTTTTTTATTATATTGTGAATGGATTAATCTTTTTGGTGGGGGTGGGGAAAAATATAGAGTAAATATTAATAATATTCAATCTATTATCTCCCCCAGCCCCACCCTAACATAAGGGTGGGGGTGGTGGAAAATATAGAGTAAATATTAATAATATTTACTCTAGTATTTCGCCCTACCACCACCATCATATACTCTCACATCAATAATATTTACTCTATTGTTTACCCCCACATTCACCCTCACACCCTCATATGAGGGTGGGTGAGAGTGAAGGTATGAGGGTGGGTGAGGGTGAGGAAAAATAATAAAATAAATATTATTAATATTTACTCTATTATTGGTGTGAGGGTGGGTGTGTGGGAAATTAATTGAATAAATATTATTGATGTAAATATTATTAGTGTGAGGGTGGGAGTAGGGGGAAATATAGAATAAATATTAATAATATTTACTCTATATTTCCTCCCTCTTATAAAAAGTGAGAAAAAATAATATAAAGTAAATATTATATTTTCCACATATAATGGTAATGTGCGAGAAATATAAAATAAATATTATTATTATTATTATTATAGAAGTAAATTGAAGCAAATTCGTATTCAAAATAAATTAAAGCAAGTTCCTATTCATAAAAATGGGGTGCGAGAAATATAAAATAAACATTATTATTATTGGAGTAAATGGACTCAAATTCGTACTGAAAATAAATTAAAGCAAGTTCCTATTCAAAACAAAATAGGAGATGCATTTTACTATTTCTAAGAAGTATTCCAACTTACAATTAAATAACCTTTTATGATTTTTTTCTAAATAGCTTACCCCTCATCATTTTGCTCTATATATGTTAAGGCTTTAAATTCGTAGTTAAAAAAAAATATATTCTATGTGATGGATAGAGGATTTTTTTATTATATTGTGAATGGATTAAGCTTAAGTAAATATAATTGTTGTCATTTTTAAGTTACAAGATTTATTATGATTAAATAATTTTTCATTATTATTATTATTATTTTTTAATTAATCATTCAAATTTGCATTTTTAGTTTTAATTAAAGAGTAACTTTCTTTAGCAGCAAACTAAGCCCACATATCCATGACAATTGATAAGAGCTCTAATTGGGACCTCTGATTAGGGAGCTATCCGCGGAATTTTTTTTCCTAAGTATTAGCCCCATGACATAACTAAAAGGAATCCCACCTTAGATTAATAAATTAGGCATGAATTATTTAAAAACATTTTTGCAAAAATAAGGATACTCTCTATTGTATATTGTTAGTTAATTCTATTTATATTCTCATGATTAATCTTTTTTAAATACTTTAGTATATGAATTCATCAATACTTTAGTGTATGAGTTCCTTAATTAAGTGAAATTTAGATGTCACTTAGATAAATCATATCAATGAGTATGTACAATGTCCCTTTGATTTTGTTAAGGATATATCTTTCGAAATATCTAGACGTTAGATTGAGCTTTAATATAGCTAGATGTTAATTGAGACATAGTATGGATGTATATTTAGAAATATGATTGATATTTGGATTGAGTTTTAATATGGGTTGATTTTAATGGGATAATTTATTAATGGCCAGTAACTAATAATAGAAACTCATGATGATAGAGACATTCCATTTAATTATATCATCTTTATTGATTAGCATTATTTTAGCTAAATTTTATTGAATTATTTTGGAAGAGAATACTAGTCTTTGGATAGAGAGTTAGTAAAAGAGCTAAAGGTTACAGGCCGATTTTAGGAGATATTATTCAACTTTGTACCATCTTGTTATATTTAGGATTATTGCACAAGAGTTCCCCAATACTAAAACAAATCTTTTTGTTGTTTTGTTGACTTTATAAAATATTTTGACACGGTTCTTACAAAAAACATTTGGGATAGGTTGGAAGATATGAAAGTGTCTTTCGAGTTGAGGGTTGCTTCAATAAGGTTGTATGAGATTTTTTTTTCCAAGTTTAAGAACACCAAGGGAAGGTAGAAAGAAATTCACTACAATATTGGAGTCATGTCCTGTGTCTCCTACATTTTTGGCATATACATTGATAAATTAGAAGATTGCTTGGACAAAAAAGGTTGTATTGGCCCTGCTCTGACTGGTATAGTCATCAATGTTCATATTTATGTTGATGATATCATTCTTATGGAGAGGAGTCCCAATGATTTTGGAACACAACTAAGAATCCTCAAGGATTTTTTCTCCAATATGAGTATGACTATTAACACTAACAATACTAAGGTCATGATGATTAAATCCAATAAGATAACTTATGATATCTTCATATATGACAGTAAGAACTTAGAGGAAGTGACTTCATACAAATATCTTGGAATCTATATTCACCACAAGCTCAACTGGAATTATAGCATTGAAAAAAAGATTATTGGGGGATGTAAAGCTTATTATGGGCTTGAAAACAATTGTAAATTGATCAATCTTTGGATTTGGGATAAGAAGAAGATCCTCTTTGAGACTTTTTTTATTCCTTTTATTCTATATGGATGCAAAGTCTAGGGATGTAGTATCTCTTGTGAATCCTAGAGAAAGATAGAGAAAATACAAACAAATTTTATAACCTATAATCTAAAAATTAAAGGAAATATGCCATATCCCATCATCCTCTTAGAGACAATCATTTTTCCCATTGAGAGCACAACTATGTATAGATACCTATTGTATAATAACAGTTAAACAACATGGAAGACAAGAGGCTTCCTAAAATTTCTTCTAATTACATAAGTAACCACCTTTGACTCAAGTGTGGTTGGCATAAAGTTGTCAAGTCTTGGCTAAGCCATTGGGAAATCATGGAAGATGCCATTTCACAGAATAAGGATACTATTAAAAATGTCATTAAATCAAAATTTAAGGAGAAATTTTGGTGTGATAAAGAGTAATCACATTGAACTCAAGCGGGGTTGGTGTAATGATGTCAATTCTTGCCTACGCCATTGGGAAATCATGGAAGATACCATTTCACATAAGGATACTATTAAAAATATCATTTAAAAAAAATTAAGAAGAAAATTTTGTGTGATAAAGAGTAACCACCTTCAACTTAGGCGAAGTTGGCATAAAGATGTCGAGTCTTGACTATGTCATTGGGAAATCATGGAAGGATAAGAACAAATTGTCACGAGTTTCATAGTGAAATTGGGCATTTCTCAATCCTAAAACACCCTCGAACAAAAGACTATGTCACCTTTGTGACACTAAGAAGGTTGAAGATGAAAAATACTCTCTTAGATATACTAGGATTAGATCTCAATTTAAAAATATTTGACACACTATCAACCTCCCTAACCTTTTAACTCAACAAAACTATGGTGATCCTAGAAATATTCTGTTAATGCTTTTGGACCACGCAAACAAAATTCTAAAGAATTGCAAGTAATCCCTACCCCAAGTCACATTATTTGATTTAGGTTTGAGTTCGGGTATGATAACGATGAAGTTCGAATTTTCCAATAAAGTAAAGATTCGTGAGGTTTCCCAAATTTCAATGAACTTAATCATCATCATAATCATCATCACCCTATCCATTGAATTATATATATCTATCTCTCTCTCTCTCTATATATATATATATATATATATATATAGATATAAATATTTTTGATAAAAAAAATCTCAAAGAAACATATAAAAAGTATTATTGTCTCTTTATCCATCTTAATACATTTAAAAATTTAAATCCTTTATTCTTATCTGGTTTTGAATTTGGAGAAAACACATGTTCTTAATCATTAGAATGACTCAAATTGCACAATAAAAAAATCTTGCTTATAACTCAACAAATAAAAATACATAATCACATTACCCAAATGAAAATGATATGGGATGGCCATTACTACGAAATAAACATATATTGGCAAGGCAGTAGCAAGAAAAGGATGTTTGAATGCCTTTTGACGAGGTCACAAAATCAAATAATCTCATAGATAGATGAGCCCCAATTCTCGAAAATCTTTATCATCTGTTCAGTGTGGACTGAGCTCAGTCCTTCCAAAAAGGAGGGAACTGAGATCTGCCAGGTTGCACAATAACCAACAACTAAGGAAATTAACTACGATGTAAAGGTGAAAAAGAGCGCCATATCGTACCATATGCTACAAAGGAATGAAAACCCACCTGTATGTGAGGATCCTCATATGAGAATGCTAATAAATCACACATGTCGGAGCTCAAACGTTGAATTGCACTCATTTCTTATTATGTTGATAGGCATACACCTATTGGCAATGGGAACAATTAATGATCTTTTAACCTTATTTAACCTTAAACCCTAATCTAATGGATACACATTCAATATGTTGGCATATTCTTAGTCATTCTCCAAGATCAATGAGCCATATTTATTGCTCATAACTTCCTTGCATTTATGAAGGCATCCGTTAACATGTTTACTTTTCTACATTTACCTAATCATATTAAGAAATTACTGGAAGACCATGTGATTGCCACGTTAAGATGATTAACACAGATTAATATCTATGCAAGATTTTATTGCCATGTTTCAATAATTAGTAGTCACTACCTCAAATGGATTGCATGTATTAACTAGGATGTGAAGCCTGGGCATGTTTGGCATGCGTTTCTAGCCTACTAAGGGTGGAGCTGAATTGTGAACCCTGGCCATGTTTGGCCTACGTTTCTGGCCTAATAATGGTAGAGATGAATTGATATACGTCGATGCCATGACCTGCCCATTCATTTTTGTGAGCGTTTCACCTTAAATAATTACCTCCTACGCACTTAACCTCTTATGCACATTTTTCCCATTTAAATAATTACTAGTTTAAAGACAGCCACATGTGCCACACATTCTGTGAGATGTTTCTCCTCCTATGCATGTTTTCCAACCTCCTAATCTTAAAAAATTACCAGGCTATAACCGCATTTTCCAATTTACTATTTTTTAAATTTACAGATAGTCGCATGTGTTAACTCCCAAAGTCAAACCGTCTTCTCGGTTGAACTTTGTAGAGGATTTCCTAAACTAGTGGTCACATGCATGCTCAAC
>JASDQU010503798.1:4350-21977 GCA_032191745.1 Picea mariana
GTCGTGTTTCTCATAGAAGATTACAACAAAATTGGTGTTCAGACTCTCCTTCGAGTCTTTGATCTTGTAGTAATTATGCACCTCCAGGAGAAGGAAAAACCTGACACACTCGCCACTGTCATCATTAATAAAAAACATTTGTGTGTCTGTGTGGTCGATAACCCACTTCAGGATTTCTATGCAGGGGAAAACTAGAGTTATGCTTGCTACCATGTGCAGGTACGATGTTTGGATATTGGGAAAGACTTCATGATCGATATTTCTCATATGAGGGTCATTGTGTGGAGTATATTCATGACATTCTTCCCGCTTGATCTTCTTGAAAATTTCTCCCCATTGAGGGAGTACTTCCTTGGTCCCTATGCTTTCTTATGCGTCTCCAAAGGCTGGAAGTTGGGTGAAAATATTCTTGGTGGATGTCCTAATGACTGGTTCCAGCCTTGGAGTGAATTCTAATTGCTTTTCTATCCCTAGGGATGAGGCTTCTCCTACCTCTTATTATTTCAGCTTAGGCTCCCTCGGCAATCACCTAGTACTTGTTTTCTTTGGAGGCATTGTTCCTGCCATTGAGATCAATATTTAGGGCATGCGTACAAAGTAATCACTAGAGAAAAATGTATGAAGTGAAGCATAAAAAATCCATAGACTTGTACATACCTGTAACGCTTGCTAAACTTGTTGTCTAATACTCAATGGACCTTAGAAACTTCTTTCGGATTGATCGTCTCGCTCCTTCGGATGTTCTGAACTTCTTTTCACCCAATGATATTTTTTTATGAACAACTCAAAAGAATTTAAATAGGGAAGAAACTATCATGTCGTATCAGCCAATTAACTTGGGTTATGAGCAGAAATCAAACGAAATCTGTTGTCGAATCCCTACAATTTAATTCATCATGGGTTGATGGAAGAGGTGCGGAGGGTGGTGTATTGTATTGGTAAATTCAAATGATCCTTTTGATTCTCGCATGAAGTAATAAATAGTGAGAGATTTCGAATTAATTAATTCCTTAAATTCTTCCAATCTAAATGTATCTTAGCACTTAAAACATCCCATCGTGTCGTTTTCTTAGTGGGCAGATCAGGGATTGGCGATGTGTGGTGAATGTTTTCACCGGTATCCTTTGGTGAAAACTTTCAATGCCAATTCGATTTCGTCGTACATCACCGACGTGGAAAAATGACTCGTGGTTTTCAAGAAGGTGCACGTGTTAAAATAAGCCTAGGATTGTCGATGCCCAAAAGTTATCGGGGGTTGGCGGTCAGGGCAAAACTTATTATGTTTTCTATGGAATTACTTTCTCAAAAACTCTTCGATGCTGAAATTCTTTGGGGATCGGCTATCGGTGATATCCTCGTGTGATTCTTTCCACTAAAAAAATCTTCCCTTTTCCGATGTCGATGAAGATCGACGCTCGACGACTGCAGTTTTCTTGAGTGTTTTTCTTTCATCTTTAATTCTTCCAGATGCCGAATCTTTGGGAAAGTCGGGGAAATTGTTTGGGCTATCGGTTCTTTCTTTAAATTTTAGTCTTTTTAATTCATGGGTTTTCATAGACTCAAGAAAACTTTCAAATACTTAATGAAAGTCAAAATGGTAAGCAAACACAACATTTTTCACAATGAAGATGAATCAGACAGTGAAAAATATCAAGTTGTACCCCAAAAGTAAAATTTGACATAGATTGTTTATGGTGTGTTGAGTGCTCAACACACCCCATTCCTTCTCTTACATTTTTTGATAAGAGATGGAATCGAACTACTATGCAATTTTCTAAAAGAATGCTTTAGTGAGTAGTGATGATGCCTATCAACACTCCTTCCTTCTATTTTTTTCTCATAATGAGACCTGCAACTTCTCAACTTACTCGACTTTGTTTCCTTATCCATTTTATTTTCCATTATGTCCATGCTCTGCATCAATTTGACATTGAAGTCATGTTGCTTCTCCTTGGCTCTCATAAGCCTTTCATTATCATCCTTATAGATTCAGACATATTTCTACAATCCCTTTATGGTTTCTACCAAGTTCATGTGTTTATCCTTGGATTTTGTACCATCAAAACCCAAAACGACATACAAATCACTGAATTGATCGTTAGGACTGTAAGTCCTTTGTGCATATTCCAATATTTTGACCTTATACACTAATTTTTTCATGCTCTAATTGCCGATACTTCTGCAAAATGTGCATACAACAAGATTTGTTATACGAATTCATGAAACAAAATCATGAAAACTCTACACCATCCTATCATAATCCTTTCTTATAAACTCGTGCATGCACTGATATTCAACACACATCAATGTGTGACGTCAATTTTTAACTTGTACACCACGTATCAATAATGCACATGCATCACATTTTTGTTCTACACAGCCCAAAACCTTTAGTGTGCACACCCACGCACCATTATTTACTGTGTAGTTCCAATGCTGCACTTTATAATATCATGAATTTAGTGCACACATCTACACATCCTTAATTAATTTTCACCAAGACCACATTGTAATTCCAAATTTAGTCACTTAACAATCCAAATTTTATGTTAATTAGAACTCAGCTCATGCAGACTCAGTGTTGAAACTTGAGATTTTATGCTTCTGGTTTACCTCTAACCCATAAAAGTCCAATGTTGAACCAAATGTTATAATACCACAATGTAACATCCCCAGCCTCCCCTAACTTGGCCATATCACACACTTCTTCAAAGTAAGCTCTGATACCACAATGTAACATCCCCAACCTCCTCTAGTTGGGCCGCGTCACACACTTCTTCCAAAGTAAGATATGATACCACAATGTAATGTCCCCATCGACCCCATGCTAGGCCACATCACACAACCACGACTTATATATCTTTGAATCAACCAAAATGTAACATTCCCAACATACTACTAGGCCATGCTACTCCAAAAATCCATTGCACAGATTCTGTACTAAACACTAGTCTGCGCAGTATCACTTGAATTAGTGTGCTCAACCTCAAAATGAGTCACACCGCACCAAATTTCACCATTTTAACACAAATTTAAGTAGCATAAGTAACTCAAACAACTGTGTGCACCAACATATTGATAACACAATGAAACCATGAACACAACCACCTTGGCATCACATGTCAATTCTGATTTTGCTATGTGTGGGGTCTAATTCCATGAACATACACATGAGTTCCAACCTCATATGCACACAAGTTACTTTTTTTCCCACCTGACCATTCAATCCTCTTCTTGAAGAATCATAATTAAAATCACAAGGTTAACTTAACAGGAAATACTATCAACATTTATCATATCCATGCACAACTACAAATATAGGCTATAAGCACCATACTTACATGTGCAAGAAACATTAAACATAATAACACCAAATACTTATATGTGACAACATACAAGAATTAACACATATCATGCATAGATAAACTAACACACAGTATACAAGAAAAGCACATAAGAACACTTATCTTTTATGAAATTCCCCAACTGAATGCATAACTCAGACGTTCCTCCCAACCTCAAAATTTGTTGCTCATAATCTTTCAGTAACAGGTCACCCTTGAGATGGGGCTTAAATCCACTAGGAAAAAAAGTTTCCTAGTGAAAGGCTAAGGTTTGATTCTCATTATAATTGCTCAGTCCTAGGTTCTCACTAGGACAACTATCCCATAGTACCTCATTCCCCATGCACCTATCACACCCAAGGAAGTGCACCCATTCTCTTCTCAACAACCCTTAGAATTCCCCACTTCCTTTCCATGGTTACCAACAACATGATGGATAGGAAGTCTTAGAGACCTATGATTAATTATCAACACACCAAGGAACAATTCTCAACAAAAATCTCACCTGGAGAGTATGCTCAAGAGTCCAACAAACCACTTCTCAACAACCAATTTCTCACCCAAAGAGACTGTTGACGGGCCTGAAAACTTGTCTGTTCGATAATAAACTCTAATTATAGCCTCGAAACTCCTTACATTCTTCTATGTGCATTTAAGGTAATAGTTGTCCTCTTATGAAACTGACCCCTTCTGTACACCCTGTCTTTGATACAATGTTTTGCACATTAGTTAGGTGCACACAACATCAAAACTTAGTGCCAACGTCTCACCATCCTAAATGTACATTTACATTTACAATTGATACCATGACTCACTAGCCTATATGTACAATTACAAAGGGTTTCGGACTAGAGACATTACAAAATGAAATAAACACTAAGAGATGATGTAAAGGGAGAGAAACAACAAGTAGAACTGATAGAGGGATGGGCAAATCAGATTGTCAATAGGATAGAAAATGGATGAATCAAGCTAACTTCCCTTGAACATATAGCATGTCATAATGATGGCATTGTAACATTGACACAACATCACTACTTATATACTGAAACAACGCATGAGGTACCGATGCACTCTCCATAGTGATTGAAAGAGTAACCAATTGGAGGAGTGTGTGACTCATACTTATGGTATGGTTCCTAGGAAGTCTATAACCAAAATGTAATACAATGACTCAAATAGGTTCCATGTTCAAGGGTGACATGATTGACGACTACCACTTTTTGAAACTATAGATCAATGGTAAATAAAAACACCCACTCTTATTGTTTTGGAGTGTCTTCTTCATGGTTTTACAGGCATGAAAGAGATATTAAAGTATGCTCGATGGTATCTTCTTCTTATATTTTTATGAGTATAAAAAAGAAGTTAAAGTTTACTTGATAAGGTTTCTTTTTCATGGTTTAACAGGTACAAAAAAGAGTTAAAAGTTTGTTCATTGAGTGTATTTTTCATGTTTTAATGAGCATGAAAAAATAGCTAAAAGTTAGCTTTTTAAGATTATTTTTCATGGTTTAACTAGCATGAAAAAGAGTTAAAAGTTAGCTCATGAAGTTTGTTTTTCATGGTTTAAGGAGCATGGAAAAAGAGTTAAAAGTTATCTCATTTAGAGAAAATGAGTGGATGAACATCATGCTTCTATGTTCGAAGAACATGGAATCGACCTAGGAAAAATGAATGCATATAGGGTACTATGAAGTGACATCCACTCATAGCAATGGTTTTGTCCATGGGTAAAGGTAACAAAAATGAGGAAATCTAATTAAAAAGGAAAGAGGTCAAGTGTGATTTCAATGGAAGTATGAAATATAAAGGAAAACATAAATGCAATAGTAGGAACTAGACATAAGAAAAAAATGCATGCGCGATGATAAAGTAACATAAAATGATGGGAACCCCACTGGGATATGGAAAAAATAGAGATGAAGAGAGAATAATGAGGCTCAACTTTGATTCATGATGGGTGTACAGGAGGGTGCTTAGGCCTACAAGAAATCATAGCATGGGAACTAGATGTCAAATAAGGTAATAACTAGGGCACCCATGGAAGGTAGACACTATTATGCAAGTTATGACATGTAAAAATAGAATGGATAATGTCACAACCTGATGGGATCAAACCTAAGGATTTGTGATGAAAAGATGGATGGTTAATAATGCAAGATGAGGTTTTAGGGAAAAACTTATCCCTATATTCCATTTATAGCATGTACCTAAAGTTCAATGGATGTCTCCATAAGAAAAGGAAAAACAAAATGTCACAGAGTCCTTTAAAACACATCCATAAATACTATACTCAAGGTTAAAATGCGTAGTGAAATATCTTAAAAAAACCAAATGTTTTTTGTATTTTTTGGACATGATATATCGACTATATATTTTATGTACATACAATTCATATATTTCTTATGACTCAAAATTATGTAAATGGAATACATGTTAAATGAATGCTTCGATGAATGCCTAATTTATTAACAAATGCTAATCTATCAAAAACACATTTAACAACTGATACAACCTATGTTAATATCTTAACCTCAACATTAGTTTCCTATGATGAGGGTTGAGGAGATCTACCTGACAGATGTAATTCAACCACCAAGCATGATAATCATTGAAATGAATCAACCCACTTGCAAAAATAAAAATCACACAACAAACCTATGTACAAGGAACTACACATCCAAATGGTTTATGACAAGTAGAGCCCATTGCAGGCCTCTGGCCAAGGATCCTTTTTTTCATTGATGAAATCATGGGCCATGCCACATACGATTGATTTTCCATGTATGGAAATACTCATGGTGAGTACTTGATCTGAAAATAGGGGGCTGACATGTTTTTCTATGCAAGCACCCTCTACTCCATTAAAATAAAATTTTCAGGACCTTGCTCAATGTATTAGTTATGCAAGAGGTTTTATGTGTCAAGTTCATGCTTCTTTTAAATGTTTATGTGTGAGGTCTTTAAAAAATTAAATATGTGTTTTAAACAAATACACAATAAACATAACTTGCAACAAATAAACCAACAAACTCACAACAATAACAAGATGATAAAGGAGTTCACCCCCAATTGGGCTACATCTCCTTGAGCCTCCATCAATGGACTAGGCTCTCTGGGATTAGTTTGTCAAAGATTCTTTTAAAATCTGCTGCTCAACTCCAATGGATTTACTAACTATACCATTGGGTTCAAAATACATAAAAACCCCCAAAATGACTAATAGAACTCTGAAAACGGATCATGGCTCATCCGAGCATGACCTCTTCTACATGTGGCCTTGAGCTTCCCTTAGCTTCATTGTGGAAAAAACACCTATAAAAGTCCTCAAATGCCTCTGAAACCTATCCCAATGTGTTCATAGCATAACAATTAGCCAAAAATGACTATTTAGTCACATAAAACAGACTTGGGCTCATCTGAGCATGACCTCCATCAATGGGGGCCCTAAGCTTCCTAGAGCTCCTGAAACTTCAAGGTAGAAAAACATGCAAAAGAAGTCTCCAACTAGCTTTGAAAATAGTTCCAATGGATTCAAAACATCCAAAAACCCCTATCTGGGCTTTTTCGGCACCTCATTTGGCCAAAAAATGAAGAAGTTAGGCCTCCTGCCATTTTCCTCCTTCAAGCTTGTTGTCTCTGGTTCGCCAAAACACACCTCTGTGTGTCCAACCTAGCCTCTGCGCATTTTTCCATGCTTAAACCCAGCACCATGCAAATACTTGCAAAACACACGTAACTGTAGAATGGTTAGTGAACCTAGCCCCCTAACCTAGAAGGTGCTGGGTGCATGGGCCATGTGACCACATCTCCCACGCACAAAAGGGTTACATTTCAAGAATGAACATAGGTGTGACATGTGGCGGGCGCATTGGTTGACAAGTGTCTAGGAAAATGTGGTTGTGCCATGTATTAGGTGTGTGTTTGTGGTCGTTTTAAAACTCCCACACGCAAAATCTGTGTGGAGAAGGGTCACAGGGTAGGGGTTATGTGACTGGGGGCTGGGGCTAAGCCCTAGCCCGGACGTGCCCCAACTCTTCATATGTTCAAATTTAAATATAAGCCAACATGATTATATAACAAGCAATAATGTGTGGCATTCCAGTTTATTGACCCTTGCCAAGACTTTGGTCTGTGTTGGAGGTCCGGGGTTCAATCCCCATGGACTCCAAAAACTTTTAAACAAACAACCATTACCAAAAAAAAATGGGGTGCCACATGGCAGCCCACGCCTTGGCCACGTGGCACCAAACCATTTGAAAAAATATGCAACGTGTCCACCAATGATTCTCCCAAACTACCAACTCAACATTGACACATCACCACTTGCCACGTCAGTGGTCGTACCTTTGCCACATCATCTTGTACGGACTGTACGGACTGTACAGTGAGCATTTTTTTTTCCCTGTTTGACAAATTGATCAGATCGTGATATCTCACTCATCCGATGTTTGTTTGACCCCATTCAAAGTGTGTTGGGTTCATGACGATGAGGGCTATCCACTTGTTCGTTTTGAGGCGATTCTGAACACTTTCATTTTTGGGCTAAATTTTGACCCCTAGTCCAAATTCTAATCAGTGCTATAATGAGCTATCATAACTCCTGAATTATGTCGATCAAGACATGAATGAGGTATGGAATATTTTTCTTCATTGTAATGGAGATTAGAGAATTTGGTGACAAGTTATGAACAATATATCTAAGGCATAAAGAGGTCAAGATGTGTAATTTCACTAGATTCCCCATAAAATACCCCAATTCTTGGATCAAAACCCATCATGTTAACCCTCATTGTTTCTGAATCAAGAAGAATAGAATATCAATGCATCACATATTCCTTTGGATTATCCATTGAAGCCATGAAGTCAAATATGGCCTCATCTGGATGTAATTGGAAATAGAGGGATTCATGAGAACATGGATATTCAACAACCCTTATGGGAGGAGTACGTTAATCATATTCCATATGAGGATGCAATTTCTCACCAATGTAATTTGATGCTAACAATATCTCCAATGGGGAAATATCAACCACTCTGAGTGGTATGTGATATTTGGAAGACTCTACTTCCTCAAGATGAGGTACTACCCAAGGATCAAAATACTAGAGGGATCCAGTAGTAACATAAGAGATCTTGTTATTATTAGAAAAATTCAAAGAAGGTGGCAGAAAAAAGGTAAGTGTACCCACCAAGGAGGAGTCTTTGAAAATTCCCATGCATACACTCATATACATACTCTTGGAATCACCAAAAAAGGGAACAATAGAGACCACATTGGACCTATGATTAGGCATGAAACAAGCAAGTTTATCGATGGTCATGATTTTCCCTTGGTGATGAAAGTGAAGGACCCTAAATATTGAAAATAATACATTTGTCATCTCATAAAACAAAGCGCACCCAAGTATAAGGTTCTACTCAATAAGTTCATCAACCACTTCAACTTCCAAAGAAATGGTCTTGCAACCTAACTCTATGGGAAATGCAGTAATGACAACATGAGGGTGAAACATGTGTTCATCAAATGCCTTAAGCATGGTGTTAGACAATTCGATCTTTGGAGAGATAATAGCTTTCCAAGATGATATGCACATGATACAAGTGAAGGCTCCTTTGTCAACCATAGTTTGGTATATTTTTCTCTCATAGACTATTACTTGAATATGAAAAGAAATTCGGTGGGAGATCTTGTTGGGTCACAATTTTGGTTCATTTTACACTACAAATTGGCCTTGTTTTTGTCCATTTTAACCTATACTTTCCTATTCCTCTCTTATATTTCCTTATGTTCTAAAGTTAAAATGCCAAAAAAATATCTAAGGTATTTTATTGATTCATTCATTGATTTCTCTTACTCTTTATGTAATTAGTGAAGTTAAGGAATGGTTGTAATAATGATGGCTTATGTAGTTTCAATCCTATAGAGGGAATCTTCTTGTCCTTGTAATACCACTAGAATTTTTCAGAGGCCTCTTTCTAGAAGTATTTTTTCCATGGAATTTCTTGCTAGATGAAGAAGAGTTAAAATAGACTCATTTTGTCACATAATCACTTGATTTTGTAGCAACTCATATTACAATTTTGTAGCCTATTTAATCAGACACTTTGATGCAGTAGAGATGTCCATCTATAGGCATGCGACCAACCTTGGAATAAACTACGAAATATAGAAGGTAACAAAAGTTTCCACAAATCTCATCCACCTGTTAGTTTGGCCTATGGATCTTCCATCTCAAACTAAAATAAAAGTCAAAACAATTTAGGAAAATATGTGCCAGAATAGAGAGACCATTTTGCAGGCTCAATTGTGAACATATGAAGATGAATATTGAAAATCAGCCACATGGGTTTTGTGTAGGACGAGGCCATTAATGTTTTGTTCATATGATTTCCTAAAATTGTGAAGGATGTGGGGGATACAATTAATTATTTAAATTGATATTTCCCAGAATTATAGTTGCAGATGGGTTTGATATCCGTGAGACTTTGATCTAGACGATCTTGATTTCATTATATAAATATATATAATCATACCTTCAAATAAGGATATATATTATCATAGAAAGAGTTGTACATTGGGGGAAGTGGATTCAATATCAGTCTAATCATTTTTCCTTTGATGATGAAATAAAGGACCTTTTTGTTGCAGATCAAATGTTCTTTGTTGTAGTCTTTCTTGGAAGTATATGGCAAGAGAGGTAGCCCCCCCTTTCTCTGGTATATGCTTCCTAAATAGATTCCTTTTTTTGTGTGATTGTATTTCATTAGTTGTTCATTTCAGTTATGATTTATTTCTTTATGCTCTTTCATTTACGCAAGTATGGGTTTCCTTACAAAGTTAAACATTGAAGGGTGAGTTTCTTTAGTGATCACAAAACTAGTTGATGCTCTTGCTTGTCAACCAAAGTATTGTGGTTAATGGTTTAAATATAAATCCATTGGCCAAATTAAACTCTGTAGAATTTAATTTCTGTAAGTGTGATCGACCAAGTGTGGTGTGCATTAGAGATATGAATGTTTGTTAACCCTGAGAATCCAAGAGGTATATCAGAAGCCATGGGAATCGATCTACAACATAAGATCATCTTATTTTAATTCATGTTATTGAAATTTTTAATTCATCTTTCTTAGCATAGATTTAGTTTCCTACTCCTACATATATTTTTTTAGCATCTCACAAGCTTATGAGCTCCCTAGTTGACAATTTAATGTAAAGAAATTTAAGAAATTGAATTTCCTAATAGATCCTATGTCAAGCTTGGTCCAAATCAAACATAATAAAACTAAACTCCAAAGGGTCAAACCCACCTATCATTGAAAACAATGCCTTATGTTGCATCAAGAATCTCTATATGACTTTGAGAGTAGACATGGCACATGGTGCTTGGGCCAAGTCTTCCATAATACTATAGTTGTGGGTATCCTATGCAATGGGATTATCAGTTGTTCATCAAATAAAACCCTTGGTTGGGAGAATCATTGTTTCAAATGATGGATTATATATGTGGAGAGGGACACTAGGATGTGAAGAGAGTACTCGATCTTTATTTGAAGGACCAAACTTAGGAGTCTCATATTTACAAGTTTCAGTTTGCAATGACACCATGTGGTCACACATGAATACTTCAATATTCAAGGATGACCCCTTAAACTAAGGGGTACCTACCATGCACCCTTGTGGATGGGTAGGATTTGAAGAAACCATTTTTTGTGGCTAGGGATGAAATGGATTTGGAAAAAAAACATGATACTAAGGAGATTTTTTTCGGGCATAATACCTATTAATCTCATCCATTTTTAGAAAATGGTGAAAAGGATGGTATTCCCCACAAATCTAGTAGAAGAACCTATTCTTCTTCATCTCCTCAGTTCCTCCATCGATATTTTTTGAGGTTTTGTGAACTCCCATGCTCATCGTTAGAATTATTTTTCTTGTTCTTATTCTTTCCTCCAGGTTCTTTTTTTGGATTCTTTGGCTCTATAGATTGCACCAAATTCACCTTGAAGGTTTGAATGGGGAATTGAGCAGTTTGAGTGATGGGTGAAGCAACTGGTGGGTGTGATGAGATGTTCATTTGACGAAACTATCTAACTAACTATCCCACAAGGACATTGGATACAGATCCACCACACCACTAACATGTGGTCATGGGTTCATCTTGTGTATATCTATCAATGACCTTAGAACATGCAGGATAATTTCATATAAAGTGACAAACAAAGAGTAGTGTTAATGCTAGAAGTTGTTCCTAGACTTCTTTAGGAACAAGCCTAGCACACCTTGTTTCAAAATGTTCAATAAGGGTTTTAAGATGGATAAATCCTTGCTTGGTTTGAAAAAGGATTGATGATTAGATCTGTTAAGACCACTTACCTAAGTGTAGAAAGTCATGTAAACAAAAATGATGGCTAGAGGTTTAAGGTTTAAGTTCTGTTATTGAGATAAAGGGAAACAAAAACACTAATAAATACACAAATAAAAAATCTTTTCTTTAATGTGTTTATGCAACAGAGGATTTTTTTTTATCTAGAATTCATTCTAAATAAGATCTAAGGAGAAAACATCCATGTGGAAAAGATTAATATAGCCTATTAAAGAAACCTTCTGAGCACAAAATTATTTCAGAGGAAAATGTGAAGATGATAAACAAAGAAAGATAACATACTAACCACCAATTTCATTAGCAAATGAAATCTTTACACATGCAATATAGATCAAAACAATCTTTAACAATACAATATCAAGCCAAAATAGGGATTCAAACCTTTCTTCTTCTACATCATTTGATATATAGTGTTTCAGTTAGTTACATGCACTTATGGTCGATCCTGACCATCAGGGACAACTTAAAACCAATCCCTACAAGAATTGAAAATGAAATTTATCCTTTGACTGTTGATATACAAACTAATAACAGTTTTTACAAAAAACCTCCTAGGATCAAGGAAACATCCTTGCATAAAATATTGTTTTCTTGACTTGTTCTCCATTTGGATGATAGCACTGAAACATCCTCTTAATCCTTCCCATATACATCTGATCTTCAAAGACCCATGGAAATCCCTCCTTTGACAACTCAATCATGGTGCCCAATATGCATTTATCTTCATATCCCAATACAACTTTTAGATCCACAAAAGGTGTATATATTCACAACATGCTCCATAAGATGCTAGCATAGGTATATCCCTCCTCTTTTACAAAAATATGCAATTGGATGAGTTTAGCAGCAAAATCGACTACTACAGGTGTTCCTATAGCGACCCTGTTTTTTCTGTCTGTGACTGCAGGAACTTTCTGTAGCGACCTACCAAAAAATGATTTTGCATGTTTTCAACTCCTTCCTTTACCTAGATTGTAGATGCTTATAGAATAAAAGGGGAATGATACCTTATACATAGGAAAAAAAAATATTTTTTCTATCATCCATCATTTTTAATCTCAAAAACCAGATTTACCCTGCAAGTGGTATTTTCAAATTGATAGTTTTCTATGCAGAATTGAAGAATTTTCTTATGTCAACAATTATAAACTGTCCTTTCTGTTCTTCTTAGATTGAGATTGTGTTTGAATTATTTTAGGCTCATTCCCTTCAAATCCAATCTTAGGGTTTGGGTTTTTCATATTCTCCTAATTACCCTGTTTTCTAGCATGGACTCTATTTTTTCCAATGATAGTATTTTTATTTATTGTTAGATAACCCTTCTTGAATTTATTTTTCTCAGTATTAGTGGCAGGGGTTATATTTCTTGTATATGACTTCTTCATAGTTTTGACAGACTCTTCATCGATGATGATGACCTTCTTTATGATAGTAGGTTTATATACTTCTTTAGAACTCATCTTGAACTTGTTTTGAGTCTTGGTGCTTTGTTTCCTTATCAAAAATATGTACTTACCCACATTATCTTAAGAGGAGCTTGATCTAGGAGGAATGACCTTTGAGGAATGGTCTTTAGGCTATATAGGCTCAACCAATTTCTTTGTTATCTCATTTTTTTTTATCCTCTCCCAATACCCTAGGTTTTACCTATCTTTGAGTCCTTCTAGAGTAAATCTTATGTGAAAAAGGAAAAGGGTGCTTACCTCCACCTAGGATTTAGGGAGACCTTGCATCTACTTGTTGGCTAGTTGGAGGAGATTCCAAAGGTTCATCTAGTGTATTAAAACAAGATGATCTCTTTCTCTTCTTTGAAGTATTTGGTTGACTGACACTAGATGAAGTTTCTTGTTCATGCTTAGCACCCTTATCATGTGATTTTTCATCAGAAGGATGCACTTTCTTCTCAAAACCCGACCGGATCAAAAATTGATCCCAAGTCTTTTGCAACTTCCCCAACTCATCCTTGACAAGTACCTTGATCAATCCCTGATGATAGATTCCATGAGGAGGGGTTTTGGGGTTTTCTTAGAACTTCATATCCATGTTGTTGATATCCCTCAAGAAATAATAGGGTAAAATAATTCTCTTAATTCCTTCCAGATGAATCATAAATCGTATATGAAATAGAAATACAACATAATATCACCCCTCACAACTGATGAATCTCTTAAGAATGAGCAAGGATTTCATCCATTCATCAACAATACAATCCCTGGGAATGACTTTGGCCCAATTAGGGTCTCTATGTTCAGCTTTTAGAAACTGATTTACATCTCCCCCTATAATTAGTTTATTTTTAAACCACCTTTTTCCATCAGTCGAGAGGTCGCAAGCAGATTCTATGGAATCCTTTGTAACCTGCATGACCAAGTTTTGAACTTGGGCCCATTGTTCATTGAAACTTTCAACAAACACCCTATTTGTACCGTAATGATGACCATCCATCTTCATGCAGAAAAGATACCAGCCTTCCCAATCGAAAATGTGGAAACTATCTTCATAAGATTTTATGATCTTAGGCCCTTCAGGATCTTTCCTATTCACATCTCCACCCTTTCCCATATGCGCAGATACAATGAGAAGATTAGACTCTTTTCTACATGGAAGGGAAGTGCCTGATGTGTAATGAGAATAATCGGGGATCTATTGGCTCTGTGGGAGCCAATTCAAATTGACAATGAACAATGCACCATTTTTAAAAAAATGTCTTTTTAAAAGATTCATCCATGTAACTTCTTGGACACATGACGTGTAGAAAATACCACCCATATTTGCATGCTATGGCTAAAAACTGGTATTTGTTAACTACTTTTCATACTCATGAACTCTACAGTACAATCCACAACTTCCACGACTCTCCAAGGTACTTGAAAGCGATCATGACCAATGTCATGTGGAAGTTCTTGTAGCGCTTGGCAAGATTTGTCCCTTTTCTTTCTTGGGAGGATTACACTTTGGATCTTTAGCCAACTAAGTTAAGTAATCTTGAAGAATGGATGCTGACATGACTTATGGATCAAATGAAAAGATTTGAAGCAAGGTGATGTCATCAAGCAATCATTGAAACATGTGTGTAATTACTTTTGTCCCCCTCTCACAAGACTAAGTCCATCTCATTCATTCAATCTAGCAGTATTTTAATTCCTTTAAGATAGCTATCAAACCTTTAACAACATAATGATAACGATTTATAACTTATACTAAATTTGAAATGAAAAGTAGGGATGAATGAGGAATAAAACAATGTAGAACAAAGTAGGTGTTAAAAATGGATCCATGGGGGATGTATTTCTCCTTGTGGAACTCCAAGAACTTGTAGATGTGTGCCTTACTCATTGGGATATGGAGTTATTCATCACCTTCAAAACCTATGCAAGTTTTCAAATTCTCAAATACTCTGTTGAAAACAACATACTGTTGCAAACTAAAAATAAATGCTTAAGGACGAGATTATTCATATACCTACTTCTAATCAAGGAGAGGTGGTTGATCTTGTGTATCCATACTTCCAAAGGAGCCAAGTAAGAAATAGGCTAACAAATTGAACTCTGTCAATTTTGTGCAAGGTCATGAAAACAAGAACTGTAGAGTGTAAATAGAAATCTTGGATATCATACTTACAACCCAAGAATTTGGCCTTTATAATGACATCAGTTGAAACTTTGTCACTACAAAACATATCCATATAAACAACAATTGGATCTTGAAACTCATACAAAACTTGTTGTTTCTCAACATTTGACAAAGAACAAATCATTATCAAATGCTCATATATTTCTTCCTGGTCTCCTTTACTATATCCATGTGATTCATATCCATAATTGTCATATGTTGGCCCATTACATCTGAAGACTTTTGAAAAAAAAAGGAAACAACCTCTTCTTAATCTTTAACATTGTTGTCTTCATAGTGATCAAGCGAAGGATGATTTTTGAAAGATATATCATGAGAAATCTGCTAGTAATCCTTTTCAACAATGATATGTTTGTAAGATTTATCTAAAACAAAGAGATATTCATTGGTATTTTGAACAACCAAGTCATAACTATCATCAACTATAAAATGAATACATCGATGATCATATGTTTTCTGAAAATCAAAACTAGATAAGGTTCGGTTAGTTAATGAGCCTCCATATGTTTTATAAACATTTAATCCTTTCTCATCATCACTATAGTCATCATAAATTGGAGCAGCATGGTAAAATTCTAATGACAAAGATGAAGATTTATGTATATAATCATCATCAATATGATATTCAAATTGATTTGGAACATCTTCTGTATCATAATCACTATTATTAGAAACATTTGGATTGATGCCAAATGCATCTAAAGTATCATTGTTATCAACTTCAATATCCGACTGTTGAAAATCCTTCTGTCGTGAAACAAAATTAGAAGAAGATATAGCTAACAATGAAACTTCTTCTTCTTCCTAAACAATATCATCCCCTTCATCTGCATTGCTAGAAAAATAATCTACAAAATTTTGAGTGTATAATGCATATCTCTCACAACAATGCTAAAAAATTCTCTCGACTGGGTAAATTATATTGCAATATGAATAAAATAGATCATAAAATTCCTCTAAAGAGGAAATACTAGAAGCAGGAAGACCTTTGTACCATTTCCTTGCATATCCGTCCAATGAATACATGAACATTTTCATGAATACATCCTCATGATGTATATTCATCTGATCCATGTATTGTTGAAACTTGATTACATGATGGGCAGTATTATCCTCATATTTTTCACTAAGAATAAGAAGAAAGTATGTGTATTCTAAGAAAGAGGGTGCAGGATTAGGAAAACCAGGAACAACTGAAAAATTGAGAGGTGAAAACATTCGAGCCAAGATAAATTTCATGGCCATTGTTGTCATGTATTAGTGAAGTCACCAACAGGTTATTCCTTCATGGAGTGGAGTTGCGATGGTGAACGATATGCAGTTTGATATATGTGTTCAATTCTTGTTCATCATCAAGAAGATAATCTGATCAATGTCGTTCTCCCAGGGAAGATTACTTCATTCTTTCTTTTCCCCAGCAACGGTGCCAACATATGTTAATGATATAAGTTGTTCCTAGACTTCTTTAGGAATAAGCCTTTCACACCTTGTTTTAAAATGTTCAATAGGGGTTTTAAGATGGATACATCCTTTCTTAGTTTGAAAAAGGAATATTGAATAGATCTGTTAAGACCACTTACCTAAGTGCAGAAAGTCATGTAAACAAAACTGAAGGCTAGAGGTTTAAGGTTTAAGTTATGTGATTGAGATAAAGGGAAACAAAAATACTGATAAATACACAAATAACAAATCTTTTCTTTAATTTGTTTATGCAGCAGACGAAAATACTTTATCTAGAATTCATTCTAAATAAGATCTAAGGAGAAAACACCCATGTGGCAAAGATTAATATAACCTATTAAAGAAACCTTCTCAACACAAAAGTATTTCAGAGGAAAATGTGAACATGATAAACAAAGAAAGATAACATACTAACCACCAATTTCATTAGCAACTAAAATCTTTACACAAGAAATATAGATCAAAACAATATTTAACAATACAATATCAAGCCAAAAAAAGGCATTTAACCCTTTATTATTCTACATCACTTTATATAAAGTGTTTTTAATTAGTTACATGCACTTATTGTCGATCCTAACCATCAGGGACAACTCAAAACCAATCCCTACAAAAAATGAAAATAAAATTTATCCTTTGACTGCTGATATACAAACTAATATTAGTTTTTACAAAAAATCTCCTAGGATCAAGGAAACAACCTTGCATAAAATACTCTTTTCTTGACTTGTTTTTCATTCAGATGATAGCACTGTAGAATACTCTTAATCCTTCCCAGATACATATGATCTTCAAATAT
>JASDQU010503798.1:26832-43800 GCA_032191745.1 Picea mariana
TGAAAAAAAAGAAAATAAATATATATAAAAATGAAAATTCAATTTCTTTTTCTTTTTAGTTTTATGTTTATATATGAAAAAAAAGAGATGTACATGTTAAATCATAGGTATTGGTCAAAACACACTAGGTAACAAATGGTTTGTTTATTTAACAAAAATGGTTTATCCGCATAAAAATGCATTTACCCCATTTGAAATATATATCTAATGTGAATTAGTTCCCCCCTAAGTAAAAGTAAATATTTAAAGTAATTATAGGGGAAAACCATGGGAAAAACCACAGGAAATACTATGTGGTTTTCTAAAACTATGGGAAAAATGAACATAAATAATTACAAAAATAAATAAAATTATATATATATATATATATATATATATATATATATATGTTCAAAATAAAATGAAATTGCAAATTAGGAAATTAGGTCAAATTACACAAGTCAAGGTTCCATGCCCCTCATGGTTCCACTGATCACAGTTCCACTGGTCACAGTTCCACACCTAGGGGTCAAAATTAGAAACAATTTATATAAGGTAGGATTTAAGAAACCAGGCATCATGGAGAGGAGCTAGGTCATATGGTGACGAAGAAAATTGTGATTCAACTGTGATGAAGGGGAAGCGACAAAGGGGAATAATACAACACTTCATGTGACAAATCAACAACATAAGTAGTGGCTAATGGAAAAAGGATATTGACACCAATCAAACGTACTACACGAGTCATTCTAATTAATATGCGAATCTCGGAGGGCATACATGATAATATCACAAGAAGCAGGAATATAGCCAATTCAATGAAAATGTCCTTACACCAGACCACTATGCATGATACAAATGCGACAAATACGTTCCATTACACCATAGACTTCGTATTCATTGCCTTAAATTAAACTTATATATAAGCATTATATTATTCAAAAATAATCATGGGTGGCTATAGATAAGTGTCTTGATACTATATGTGCCAAGCTTTAACTCAGAAGAAGGATTAGTCATTTTATAATTCAGACTTCGAGTTCGAAATATGTGAGTAGAATCCACATGCGAAAGCATAAAGATGAAAACATGAAGCACAATCAAGCAAGTAGGAAGATGCATAGTTTGAGTTAGTCAGTCAGAAAAATAATCAACAAAAAAAGTATTCAATACATGCAATAGAACATCAAACCATGCAACCACATAATATCATCAAGCACATCAGAATCAACAAAAGGTCCTAAGATAGCATGTCAATTACATCATACAAATGTCGATGAAACATCAAAGCTAAAGAAACATCAAGAAGACATTTGAAATCATAAGAAAAAAATGAATAATCAACCTGCATTAAATACCATCATCAATCGAACCTCTATCTCCCTCAAAGAAGAAACATAATAACATTAGGATCAAGCAGTAGAAGATTAGGAAATAGGGATGAATTTTAGTAAATGGGGTTTATTATGGCCTAAACACTTCAATAACCACCCCTACCATATCTACATCCTTGGCTATGGGTAGTAGAAGATACTTAGCGAAGCAATCCATAAGGATTTGGTTGAGAATATAATCCTTAATTAGCATATATCTTTGTCTCTACTCATGAATGTGATCATAAATGTGGATGGAAGTATCCTAATATTAAGACATGAAAATCTATGTTCCTATCTCATAAGTAATTGGTAATTGAAAATTGGTCAAAATTCCATGGACATGGAATTAAATATATTGAAGGAATCACCCTTGGGTTAAATATACCATTTAGTGGCACATCCAGTCAGGGATCTCTAGAAAATACAAAATTGGATATTGTCATCCAATATGGATTTGGATGAGAACCAAATATGGTAATTCATGATGTGCGTCGAAGGGTATTCTCTTGGTAATAAAGGGTTGTGAAGTATGGGGTCATTTGTCAAACGTGATAGGTCAATCAAGTTTAACATCACCAAGAACAAAAACTCTATATTGAAAAATGGGTTCTGATAAAAAGATGAAGATTTTTGTGGAAAATGGATCGTGAGGTCCCTCCATATTATAATTTATAGTCATGTATTGATTCAAAAAAGGATTAGGGATCCAAGGTTGATGGAACTCAAGAACAAAAGCACTCTGAAAAACATTACTACTTCCAATAATAAGCATGCCCCCTGTTGGCACAGGGGTAGACCCAGGGTTCAACACTTCAACAACGCACCAACAAAACCCTAACTACTGGCCCTTTCGACAACACCTGCGAAGCATATGAAGTGTCACCTGAGGTAGAGGCAGGGGGGTTGTAGGACTCAGGTTTCTACAACCAATCTGGGACACATATCTATGATTACAACACTTAACAAAGCACTTAGGAAATAACATGCATTATATTATGATTCTCATTCACATCGCAGATTAACCCTTATTATAGATCAGTGTAGTAACAATCAATATCTAACACTTCCAATCACTTTAGCAGATAGCATTAGCTCAGATCTAGCATTCATTCACATCATTAAGCACTAAGCTACAACATCAAATGCATTCATTATACATAAAAACAATACAACTAAGCAAATAACCACATAAACAACATTGCACAAAGCACATCAAGACACAAGATATACGTGGTTCACCCCAGTGTGGGGCTACGTCCACCAACTTCTTCTTATTCTTTACTCATCTTCAAGCTCCTTACATTCATCTGATCCTATGCACAAAGCCACATAGCCAACTCCACAGTGGAAAAGTAATCTGTGCACAACGTTCTAGATCCACCTTCCTCAAAATTAGGTCAAGGCATAGAGCCAACTCCTTAGTATCACAAAGCCTTACTTTACACATCCATATTGCACAAAGAAACATCCAATATCTTTCACTTAACTCTACAAGCCCTAACACATTCTTGCACAAATACAACCAGATCTCATGGTAGTCCTTCTCACATCACCTAGATACGTATTTTTACATTTACAAAGAGGCATAAACATGGGTAAACCCATGGGTCGACAACCCATACCAGTTACATAAACCCTTAAAACCTTTGATGGGTCTACAAGCTCACAAAATGAATGATATCCTGCGATATCTACTCCACCTGAGTGCTCCATCTTCAACCATCCTATCGAAGTCCCAAAAATAGTCAAACATGACCAGTGTTTCCTCAAAACTTGGTCAAGGGCCAACATGCCCCCAAAAATCAGTTGTGGCTCATCCCGAGTCACTCAAATGTAGGCAACACTGCTTTGAAGGCCTTGAGCTTAGCTTGAGTTTCCTCAACTTGTTGTTTCACCAGAGCTTCCTGCTTGAAAAACTCCTGAATTACGTGTTCTATAACAAGCCCTTCCAGGCATTGTTCCACTATCGTAACCAATTTTTCTAGCTACGAGCCTTGTCCTTCAACCTCTTCAAAAATCATGCAAGATTCATCCTACATTGGTTGGAGTCTTAGTGTAACCTCCATGACTTTGATTTGGATGGTGGTAACCTGCTTCTGGACTGTGCGTTGTTCCTGTGATCTTTTCATCCTCTTGACTACAATGAGCAACTTCATCTATGCCTGGATGGTGGATACCTGTTGTTGCACCTCCTAGAGTTGTGCTTCTAGTTTCTGCAGCTCTGGATCTTCTGCAAAGCGCTCATAGTTCTGCACACTACAATTACTTAATTGATTACAACCTAATTCTAGTGCCTTGATTCTTTCTACTGCATTCCTTGCATCTTCTTCCCTCTGATCATGCACTTCTTGCAAAGTGCTAGGTACTTCTTGGAGCTCTAACTCCATTTTCCATTCTTGAAGTTGTTGAATGGATCCGACGAGCTTCCCCACTTGCATCTCATTTGACTCTAGTTCCTCTTATGCCAAGCCCAACACAGAGTGAAGCGATTTAGTTACTGCCTCTTTGACTACAGTTTGCTCTGTGAGCAGTTGGTATTTTTATTTCTACATCTTCTCTTTATCCTCCTCGAACATCACCCTAATTTCATCTTTCTCCTACCATGCAACTTGAAGTTTCTCTAATACCTCCTCTTTTTATTGCTTCACATCTTCTGTAGTCTACTCTTTTCCTTCTTGGACTCAATGAATTCAAGCCTCTATTGCATCTACTAATATTCGTAATTGGGTGGTCTCATCCCCCAATTCTACAATTTCCACTGAAGAAGGGTGATAGGTGTTGCACGGCTTGAATGGATAGCTTGTTGTATGTCCTTGTGCTCCTTCTCTATTTTGTCATACGGTGTTTCTTGTTTCACTTCATGTCTCTGTAAGATATCCTTTGAAGCTACCTCCACGATGGCAATGATGAGATCGACATCGTCCACTATGAGTACATTCTTGGACTGAGGCTTATTGGCTCTAGTCTTCTTTCGTGCCGAGGGTTTCTATGGGGAGACCTTCTTTTTCTTTGATATTTCAACCTCTGTAGGGGGATCCTTTGGCGGTGTAACTTCTTCTTTGTATTGATTTTTTCCTTCTTCCCCTCCTTCTTGGTTCACTTTATCTCCTCCTCCTCTTTCAGAGGATTCATGCCTACTTTCCTTTGAGGCGTTTTCCTCCTCATTAGTTTCTATTTTTTTCACTTCCTCCTTTTTCTTCTTTTTCTTCACGCTAGTATGTCCATCATGTCGGGGTTGGAGAGTTTTACATATTCCATCGAGACAAGGAACTTTGTTTTCCATTCTTTGGTGATCTCCTCCATGTATTTTTCATTCATCTTATAATAGGACTGCATTTCCTTCTTAATCTCATCCCTGGGCGCAATGATATAAATAAAGTGTCAATCTATGCGAAACTTTGCTAGCGGTCTATACTGATGTAGTGTGTTTGGGGTCATTCATGGAAATTCTTCAATGGTGTGCTTCAAATGTTGGTAGTAAGCATGGAAGACAATATTCGACTACCACTGCTTCGACATGTCATTTGTGTACCACAAGGTGGAGAACCTTGCGGCTAACGACTCTAATGGATTGAATTCTAGGAGTGTCTCTCCTTCCAGCATCTACCAAGTGACAAATACAATCAATATAAGTAACCAACTAAAATGAAATTCGTAGCCCTGATTCTATGCTTTGCAATAGTCCTTCTCAAGCTCGTTGATAAGGTAGCTCTCCAAGTTCATTTGCAGTCCTTCTATGCACTTCCCTGTGAGGTCTACTATGAAGCCTGTGACCTGTGGTGGATGGTTCTTTTTGACAAGATTACTAGCTATAAGATAACAGGCTAGGCACACTATGCCATTATGGATGGAGGCTACCTTATAGCCTCACTTTCCCTCCTCTACATCACCATAATCTTCCTTTATGGATTGTACGAGGGAGTGATCTGAAGTATTCCCTAGGTAGAACTAGTGAGGGTTTTGTCCCTACATGCTCAGTCCTATGATCAAGTGGATCAATGTTGGATACACAGTGATGCGCCTGTCAAGACACATATAGCTTCCATGATAGGACGATAGGGGGAGTTTAACGCAAGCGTTAACCTCTTTGTGTCCACCAAAGTGTGGGATCTTCATCACGTTAAATATTGTTGATTGTGCGAGATCCTTTATCCATGGCTGGGAGACTATGTGTGACTTATTCCCAGTCATCTTCATCAAATACCTATGCGGTGCAAGCATCACGTAGTTCTTTCGGTCTACAGGGTTGAATTCATTGTTCTTCAGAGATGGAATGTGTCCTAACCAAGGTCCAACTACATGTATCCCATTTGGGATGTACACAATGATCAACATGTATTCAAAGTCACATGGGATGCTGTCAGGTCTAACTATGCCAGCCAAAAGCAGTATGTATTGAGGCAAGACCGACAGGATTTGCTTCACATTAGCCAGAACATCGTGGTGTTTTATTCTCTTCTTAGTCGTAGTTCGGCTAGAGCAATGTTCAGTCAAGGGGGATGTCTGTAGGCCCCCATTCGACGATTCTTGTAGTCCTATAGGAATGACTCTCTCAGCCATGAGGTCTACAAGTATCTCCTCCACAGATTTCTCTAACACATATGTTCGCCCGACATTCACACTTGTAATAAAATAAATCGGGTAGGCAAATGGACAAGCAAGGTAATAAAATAGATGGTGAGCTCTAGAAACCACAGCATAATACAATGGGTTCTCTATTAGCTCATATATCATGGTTTAAAAAAAGTGGTCCCAGCGCAACGTTCGACGGGTTAAATAAGAAACGTAGTAACAGATTCCTCCAATGGGTAGAAATTCCTCAATCAATACGAATCCATCCATTGTGGTGCAGTCTTAATGGTCCAATGATGGTCTTTTGGAAATAACTATGTTTCTAGATATTTCAGAGTGTCATTATAACGGTCGAGATGCCTCCAAAATTCATATATCTTCATCGTGGTAAAGTCCCATTCTGTGTGGTTTTGTTATTTCGACGAAGTTCAAGTTCTGCAGATCTACCTCCTGCGAAGAATTTTCTGGAATTTTCCGTAGTTTTTATAACTTGGCTTTCTTCTTACTGAGCTTCCTTGCCTTCTTTCCTGTGATCTAAGTCTCTGGATTCCTCTTTCCATTGTTATTATTATATTTTCTTAGTGTAGTGACTTCACGCTGTTGATGTTCTTTCAAAGGGTTGAGAGATAATACCTCTTTGCTTACTAGGTCCTTGGTGGACATACTTTCTTCTTGCATACATAGGTCCTTCAACCCTTCTTGTGTTCTTTTAAAGTTGACAACTACTTCTCTTTCATTTTTTTGCTTCGACTCAATTTCTCATTCTTTTATCAGTCCATCTATTGTTTGAGCTATGAAATCCCTTAGTTCTTGTTTTTTCTTTTCTGTAGCTTCCTCTTCTGCTTGCCTGCTGATCTGATCTTTCTCAATCCAAATCTTTCCTAATAAAAATTGGAAAAGGGGTGTTTTTCTCAACAAACCTAATAACTTCAAAGTCCTCTTATGTTGATGTTTCATGAGAAATCATAGGTATATTAGTAACTCTTCCACATAGGGTTAGCATATTTCATTTAAACAAGCCTATCCTTCACAATGAAGGTATCATAACAGGCTTTCCCAAAATTTCCCAAGTCCTTTCTAGCATAATATTCACATGTGTTTGTTCATATAATACACAGTCTATGTCGAAGTCTTCTATTCTTGTAACTATGCGTTATTTTTCTTTCAGGATATTTGGTAAACGGATGTCTCTATGATCATCCACTTCTTCTTTTAACTATATTAACATAGTCTCTGACTCTTTTTCTGTATAGATCTTTAACATATCCTTAGTCTCTTGACCTTATTTATTTTTCTCTTGTCTCTTGTTCATATTTTCAACTTTATCAATCATTCTTGGACAATCCTCAACCTCATGATGATTGGCTTTAAAACAAAGACAATTAGGACCTATACTAGGGCATTCTTTAGCAACATGTCCCAGTCTCCTGCAGTTGTAACACAATGTCAATCCTTTCTTTCCTTTAAATGATCCCCAATCTTTCTTGTACTGCGCATTGGGATCACATTGCTGGACTTGTAATCTGCAAAAATTCTTTCTAGGTTCCTGCATCCACTTATTAGTCCAAAAATTCTTTCTATGCATAGGAATAACATATTTTTCTCTATTTCGATGAAATTTATTTAGATCAAATATTTCTTCTAATTGTGCCCTAGTTTTTAGACTAGGAAAAAATCTATCAAACATACCTATATTCATACTTTCAAAGCAAAAATTTCCACTTATATTACCTTTTCTAGAGCACAAAGCTTTAAGATCTTATCTCTTTTCTTCAGATCAGGTTTCTTTCTTAGCACAGAGCTTCGCAATTTGATTGGAATATTTTGCACTACAACAATATATCTATGCACAAATATTTCTCTTTTCTTCAGTTCCCATCAATCACAGTTTCAGGTCCCAGCAAAAGAACCATTTGTTGGCAAAGGGGCAGACCGAGGGTTCAACTCTTCAACAATGCACCAACAAAACCCTAACTACCAACCCGTTCAACAACACCTGCAAAGCATATGAAGTCTCACCCAAGGTAGAGGCAGGGGGGGTTGCAGGACTCAGGTTTCTACAACCAAGATGGGACACAGATTTGTGATTACAACACTTAACAGAGCACTTATCCAATAATATGCATTAGATTATGATTCTCATTCACATCACAGATTAACCCTTATTACATATCAATGCAGTAACAATCAAGATCTAACACTTCCAATCACGTTAGCACATAGCATTAGCTCAGATCTAGCACTCATTCACATCATTAAGAACTAAACTAAAACATCAGATGGATTCATTATACATAACAACAACAACACTAAGAAAATAACCACATAAACAACATCGCACAAAGCACATCAAGACACAAGATATATGTGGTTCACCACATTGTGGGGCTACATCCACCAACTTCTTCTTCTTCTTTATTCATCTTCAAGCTCCTTACATTCATCTTCTCCTATGCACAAATCCATAGAGCCAACTCCACAGTGGACAGGTGATCTGTGCACAGTGCGCTAGATCCACCTTCCTCAAAATTAGGTCAAGGCACATAGCCAACTCCTTAATAGCACACAGACTTACTTTACACAGCTATATTGCACAAAGAAACTTCCAATCTATTGCACTTAGCTCTGCAAGCCCTAACACATTCTTGCACAAAGCCAACCAGATCTCGTGGTAGTCCTTCTTACATCACCTAGCTACTTATTTATACATTTACAAAGAGACCTAAACATGAGTAAACCCATGGGATGACAACCCATACCCATTACATAAACCCTAAAACCCTTTGTTGGGTCCAAAATCTTGCAAAATGAGTGAGATCCCGCAATATCTTTTTTGCCTAGGTGCTCCATCTTCGACTAGCCCATCGATGTCCCAAAAATGGTCAACCATGACTAATGTTTCCTCAAAACTTGGTCGAGGGCCAACACCCCCAAGAGGGTTTTCCCTAGGATCATAGGTACTCCTGAAAGGATTACAACTTCCAGTATTAGGTGTGCTACCCAAAGGGATATAAAGTCCCTCAAAAATTTTACCTCCCCCATCCTGACTAGGAGTAACCCTATACCCACTATGGAGATTCCATTCAAAAGGGAATCAAGAATTTGGCATTTTCAAGCTACCTATAGGAATGTTAGCAGGAGGAAATCCACCTCCTGCATTAGAGCCAAGGAATTCCCCCCCACTGAACACATTTTTTGGATCTTTTTATCAAAAATTATGAGATGATCATGTTGAAATTAGATACACTCATGGAAGGGAACAAAGTTATAGAAAGACTTGCCCATATTGAGAAAGTGGATGTACTAGGAATGGATGGTATAGGACCTATGGCACTAATTGATGATAATGAAGACATTAATGAGGTGAATTTCATATTACTAGGTCATGAGTTTTCATTTGTTTCCATACTCAATGAACCACTCATACCTAACATCATGTGAAGATCATTGAAAACTTAAAAAGGATAACTAAAATCTACCCCTACCCTAAGGAGTATGTGGTCCAAAGTTATAGTCAAAGGAGGGTTAAAATTGGATGGAGGAGTTTCATCAACCAATTCAAACTCTACTTCCTCATTCTACTTGGAATCTCTTTCAAACTATATAGGCTCTACATAACTTACCAACCTCCATTTAACTGGTGGTTTTCCCTCCACCTCTGGAGAAAGTCCTTGTTTCAATGGGACTGATGAAGTAGTTTGTTTTCCATGGTGAATAAAGTGTGTTATGAAAAATAAAAAAAATCAACCTATAGTTGAATTAAACAAGGAAACAAAGAGAAGACCCCTAGAAACTCTAGGATATCAATGGGAAAACCAGTGGATAAAGGGGCCTTCTAAAAATTAACCCTTTAGGGGATGTCAAGTCACCAAACTATTGGCTAGCAAAGGTGTGGGGAATAGTTATGATAAACAACATGTAAGATCCCTTACTAGTACAATTACCTATTATTAAGGCATGCACCCTCTAAGGGAACTAAAAGATAGGTTCAATTTCTACCCTAGGTACCACAGGCACTTCCCACCTATAGTCTCTTATAAAGATACCTAAGAAATGCCAATATGGCTACTACCTCACAATTAACAAGTGAAACAATTGTCATACAATTGGCTTAGGTTGATGGAAATTTGGTATGGATTGCTGGTTTTCATTGATTTCAACCATTGGAGAGTGATATTGTATATTCATTTCAACCCTTAGTCATTGATGTCAACCCTTGGAGAAAGTCTGGTAGTGAATTTGGTAGCACAAAGGTTTGAGTAATGGAATCAATTTTTCTTGATATATAATGGCATGAGTTTTAATATATTTGAAGTTAATACTATTCTATATGTGTAGTACATGTCATTCCATTTTCGGTGCTATGTGGAACATCACATAACTCCTCACGGTTACAAAGTTATGGCCATGTGAAGTTGGAGAAACTAGGTTTGGGTAATGGAACCAAGTTTGTTTGATTGATAATGGTATGATTTTTGATATATTTTTAGGTAATACTATTATATATCGATATTACATGTCATTACATTTCCGGTGGTATGTTGAACATCACATAACTCCTCATGGTTAGAGAGTTATGGCCATGTGAAGTTGGAGAACCCTCACGAGTCATCTAGAAGCCCCAAAAGGTCAAAGTGGTTTAAAAGATTTTAGAAGGTAAATAATAAAGTGAAGTGATGAGTGTAATATAAGTCAAAGTGAATAAAAAATAAATTATTTAAATAATAAATTTAATGGATAAATTACTAAGTTACAAGTGGTTAGAAGTAGGTTAACCCTAAAATAAGGAAAGTGGGTTAAAATGGTTAAAAGGTAACCCCTTGAGGAAGCTACATGAAAGTTTAAATAAGAGGCAATGCTCTCTCATTTTAATGAAATTTGAGCATATTGAATATCTCTAGGTGACTGAGGTAACCAAAGTATATCTAATCCAAATTTTAGAGGGAAGGTCAAGTAAAGAAGGCCGAAATTCAAGGGAGGATAAATTATTTTGATGATGCTTTCTAAGGTATGTTATTTACAAGTCATCTCACCATTTTTGCAATAAATATTTTTTATAGAATGATTCAAACTGTTCAATTGGGAGGTCATTGAGGAAACATATCCAAGTAGTTGTGGTACAAATTTCAGCTTTTGGGTCGTTTTGTTTTTGGAGTTACACTCTGTGGAAAATAGGGTTTGTGGCTAGTCCTGAAACTAGTCTAAAACAAGTGTTTCGAGTAAAAATGTCATAAATTCCTCATAACGGACCCAAATTATGTAAGACCAAATTTTTTGATTATATTACATTATTTTGTGTACAATTTTCAGATCCATACAACAAATATTCTATGTGGGGCATTCTCTACAAGTTCCCTCTCTACAATATGCCATAATTCAACAAGCTATGCCATTTTTGCTATAAATATTTTCTGAGAGGTTCCAAGTAGTGAAACATGGAGGAATTTCATAAAACACACAAAAGAAAATTTTGTACTATTTTCAAATCTTTATTCATTACTTGTACATAGTTATGATTATTTCAAGTTAGGGTCGTTGACTAATCCAAAACTAGTCATGTGAGACTAAAGTAAAGTTTGATGAAAATGATAGTCTCTTGTTAAATTTAAGGAAGCTTTGTAGGTATGTGATCATATACACCAAATCTATTACAGAGTTACAAATCAGATTTGGATGATGAAATTGATGAGGCCTTTTGGTTGAGGTACATTTTTGGTACATGGTTGAGACAAGTAGTAAATGAGTTGGCACTTACATGAGGTGTATAGTTGATGATGTTGGTTCATCTTGATGAGCTATAGTTGATGAGTAGTTGATACATGATTGGTACATTATTGGTACATGGTTGGAGGCACTTCTTAGTAGTATTGTTGACACATGGTTTATGGATGATGTAGCATACTTGTATTGGTATATTATTAAAAACACATATTGATCTTGGTGATGATTATGAGTTGTTGTGTTATGCTTGGTTGATGTACATCTTTGAGAGTTGTATTGGTGATTGATCTTGGTGAGTAGATCTGATTTGGTTGATAATATTGTTGAGACAGGTTGTTGTGATAGGTTGTTTGGACAGGTCGTTGTGACATGTTATTTGTACAGGTTTGGTGCATGGTTGATGCACTTGTTCATGGTACAGGTTGAAGTACAAGTTCATGCATGGTTGATGCACTTGTTTATGGTACAGGTTGATGAATGGTTGATTAATTGTTGATGCATGGTTTAGGTTATTGGTACAAGTTGTTTGGTGCAGGTTGATTGGTACAGGTTTACAACAATGTATCTCATAGTGATAGTGTGACAATGGTTCCATAATTCTACTTATACATCAGGGTGGTTAGACGGGGCAAGGACAGGTGGTTTTAGCCACCTTCCTATTGTAGACGGATAACATAGGGGGTTGTAGCCTCCTTTTGTATGTATCCATATAATTTAGGAGTTGGAGCTTCCCTCAGGTTGTAGCTTGAGAAACTAGGGGGTTGGAGCCTCCTTCCAGTTGCAGATGGAAAACAAAGGAAGTTGGTCCTTACAATGACTGTAATTCTTAAAGACATAAGAAAAAGAATTTCATGGTTTTCTCTTGCTTTGGGTTTCCACATAAAACACTGGTGTACTATGTATGTGTTTGATTGCTTACTTTTTCATTGTTTATTTACCCTGCAACTATTGGATGATAATGCTAGATTGATATAACACTTGCATTTTATGGTGAAAAATGATTAAATTGATCTATTATTGATTCACCCTCCCTCTCAGTAATCCAACAATTGGTATCAGAGCAAGTTCCTTCAGGAAACAGTTTAACCACTGGAAGGAGATCATGGATTATTCTGAGAATTTAGTACCAATGTTTAATGGTCACAATAGTTTGAAGTATGAGATGTGGAGCAGAAGGAAAAAAATATTTTTATAGGCATAGGGACATTATATTTGGCTATCAGTTATTACAGGGTATGATAGTTCAAAAAGGGAAAAGACTACAACCAAGAAGGAATTGAAGGAGAATAACGAAATAGTAGTGGATTTCATCTTGGAACGATTACCTAATCTAGTAAGAGAAAAGGTTGGTAAATGTTCATCAGCCAAAGAACTTTGGGATAAGTTACATGACATATATTCTTCACCCACCGCAGATTTAGAAAACTCCAAAGAAAATGAAAATACATATCAAGAAGAATTATGTTCACCATGTCAAACAGATTTAGAATGTGAAGAGTACATAATCACTAGAGGTATGTTGTTTTTCTTTAATTTTGAAAAACGTGGACATCTTGAAATAGAATTCCATGAAGGAAATGAGATAGAAAAACTAATTGAAAAAGAAGATAATTATGAAGCATAATTGATTAGTTCTTTCGATGAACTAAGAGAAGAAAAATATTCACTCGATAAAGAATTGATGAAACAAAAGGAAAGTGTTCACATTTTTGAAGAATCCCAACAGGTCATCCAGAACTTAAGAACTCAGCTAGAAGAAGCTAGAAAGATCAAAGAAAATATTGAATCTCAAAAGAAGTATTTGGAAACTAACATAGAAGCACACAAGGAAGAAGCAGAAATGAGAGAGAATATGTTGAAAGATCATCTTAAGGAAAGAACTAACGATCTAAACCAACTTGAGGTAGAGTTTGGTCAAGAAGAGAAAGGAATTGAAGAAGAAATAATATCATTAAAAATTCAGCTTGAAGAAGTGAAAAGAACAGAAAAATTCATGAAGTCTTAGATAATGAAGAAAGAAGAAGAGGTTGAGAAGCTTGAAGAATAAGCTGTTACATTGAGAAGTAAAATCCTCAAGCTCAACAAGATCGTTGAAGAGACAGAAACATCCACATCAGTTATAGAGAATGAAGAGAAGCACTCGATGTTGCTAGAAAATAAGAATGAAGAAAATAGAAAGAGTTATGCAAAAGTACTCAAAGGAAGGAATCATAGTCAGCTAGAATCTAAGAAAACTATTAAAGATACATCTTCAAGAAGACCATTCATGTTCAAGCACAAAGAAGCTTCAATCATGATCATGATCAGTCAAGGCAAAAATTCAGAAGGACTACACAACAAATAAGATCTATCACTCTCAGGTATGCAAATTTGTTTTATGGTCATTGTTTTTATTGTACTAATTGTGGACATAAGGTTGTAGATTGCAAGGATTATAAAGGAAATGTTTAAGAAAGAAGTTCCTATGTGGCCCCACGTAACATTGAATGTTACAAATGTCATAATTATGGACACATAGCTAGTGATTGTAGAAGCATGATCGATACTTCCATGAAAGAGAACATTGATATCAGATATAAGAAAGTATGGATAAGAAAAAAGGAAGAACAAGTGAACAAAGACCAGGTACCAGAGATCGCAATATTGGCAATAACATGAGATGAAGAAAATTATACAAAGAAAATGAAATATTTCATATACATAAAGGTTTGGAAAATAACTGAAAGAAAATAAGGATAGATAAATAAGGAACAAGTTCAAGAGATTGTACTTTTGGGCATTATAGTGAAAGATGAATCCATAGACAAAAAGAAAGAAGTCAGATCTCAGAGAGATGATGAATCTACCAATGAATATGATGTTGAATACACATAGAAGAAGGAATTCTTTTGATCCATCCAACTTAGAGACTCCTAGGTAATATGAATATTAGATAGGGGAAGTCTATGTGATAGCTGTGACATAACAAAGAATCATCCTTCGAGTAGCTTGCAGAGTTTGAGAAGATAGATTTAGAGAAGTCAGTTATCAAAAGTACAGTTTGATAGATTAATCAATACTTCATGATAGTATAGTGATAAATGGGTCAGCATTATGGACAGTCACGCAAGTAGAGTCTTGGACAGTATGGATATAGATGGATTCATAATTACACTTAGCAGGTTTTGACATATATATGGCAATGGACAAGAGCATCAATTCATAGATTGGTTCAGAGACAAAGAAACATTATCACAATGGATGATAATTAGATAGAAAATGGATCGAACAATGCTAATGGATTCCAAACTGACAGATATTTTTTGGACACATGTAGCGCATACAACATTTCACATTCATAACATATTAATGCACAAAAATAACAATGAAAAAAATCCCTACGAACTATGGAAAGGAAGCACAAACAACAACCTCTACATCAAGATATGTCAAAGAAACCAAGGAACTTTTATTTCTCAAACTAAGTATATCAGATAAATGCTAAAGAGGTTCAAAATGGAATATTACAAACTAGTTACCACTCCTATGCAAACCAGTTGCAAGTTGAAAAAACATGATGATTCAAAGTCTACGGACCAGAGGAAATACAGGTCAATGATTGGTAGTAGCTTACTATATGTGACAACATCCAGACCAGATGTAATGCAGGCAGTTGGAAAGGTGGCACAATTTCAAGCAACACCAAAGAAATCACATGTATTAGAAGTGAAGAGGATTTTCAGATATCTCAAAGGAATAGAAGAATTTGGATTATGGTATCCAAAAGGAAAGGACCTATCACTTATTGCCTACACAGATGCAAATTGGGAAGGTTGCATTGATGACCGATGAAGCGCCAGTGGAGAAAAGTTCTACTTAGGTGAGTTTTTAGTATCATGTTTAAGCAAGAAACAATCATCAGTATTCTTATCTACAACCAATGCAGAGTATATTGCAGCAACAACATGTTGTAAACAATTTCTATGGATTAAACAAACTCTGATAGATACACATGTTGAGTATGGTGATCCCATTCCAATATATCGTGATAATACAAGCACCATAAATATCTCAAAGAACCCGGTGATGAACTCCAAGACGAAGAAAATTCCAATCAAGTATCACTTTCTATGGGAACATGTTGCATAGAAAAACATTAGAGTTGAATATGTGGGCACAAAAGAACAAGTGGCAGAGATATTTACAAAACCGATTCTATGGTGTTATCACTTAAACTTTTTCCACGACATCGCATGAAAATGGTTACAAGAATACAACATCCCCAAACACCTATTAGTTCACCTACAACACTAAAAATGCATTTCCAAGAGGCAAAAACTATACAACTGGTTAAAAAAATGACACGTGCTAAAACACTAAAGGAAGTGAGCACACAGTGTGTGGGCCAAAGAAGCTCGTAGAGCACACAATGCGTCATATGCATGAAAGTGTACGATAAAATCTTCTCACTCCTATGAAAGATGCATTTATGGTTCTTGTCGACCCCTCACCCACTTCTAGACTAGCTCCCAACTTGATTTGACCTTTAAATCTGAGACGAATCTGAATGGGGGGTTGGTCAAATACCTAAGGGTGCCCTAAAGGGCCCATTGTACACACTAAGAACCAGTTGGATATTGCCTCAAAGACATGCTATAAAAGGAGGCCATGGGTGCACTAAGAATTTAAGAATATCATTCTATTGTTATGATGCCTCTATCCTCCCTCAACGAACCTCTTTTCTTCTTGGAGCATTCTAGCAACATCTCAATAAGCTATTCACCTCACCTCTTGAGGGAATATGATTGGATTTCTTCACCATTTTCTTTCTAGTTTATCATTGTAAGAAGAGCTCTCAAATAGGGGATTCAAGAGCCCTCCCAAGGAGGAACAGGGGATCCATCAATCATCCTTTCTCTTCGATGTTTTCCAACTAATATAGTTATGCATTGGTGGCATAATCATTGGTCATTTCGTTGATTGATTTTGGTTCAAAGTTCCTTATACATTTTCGTTTTATTTCCTTAGTTATTTTGTTAGTTGTTTCTAGTTTAGTTGTTTGTTTATTTCATGTGATTGGATTGTTTAATTCATACACTAACCTTTGTTTTGTCTAGTAGGCCCAACTATACTTGTAAGTGCCCTTATTTTACTCACCCAAGTGGTGAAAAGGACACAATAGATTGGTGACCACACTGGGGATAATGTATCAATTTCCTCCCTATTTGGGTTTCTTGAGTGCTTCTTTTCTACCCATTTTTCCTTGTAGGTACCATAACTGACCTAGCCTTACCTGTCAAGAGTTACGTTTGGAGCTAGAGGAGGAGAATTCCACTTAACA
>JASDQU010503798.1:48612-61567 GCA_032191745.1 Picea mariana
CAAGTGTGTGTCATATCTTCAAATGGAACTGAAACTGGAGATACCATTCCTCCCACTGAGGCTTCTCCACCCCTCAACATCCCACCAGTTGAAGAATTTTTACCTTAGGAATTACCTGAAAACCCTGTGAAACCACTTATCCCTAATTTCACCCTTCCCCAAGGGAAAATCCCAATTTGGGAAACCATCCCCGAAGCCATTACTTAGATTCCTTTCTTCTACCCCCCACTAGGAGAACAATATTTTCAGGTAGCCACAAACATTACCCTTCCCAACATGGTGCTCACCATTCCAGTAAGGTATCTACACCCACCCATGATGGTTCCTCAACCATCCCTCCCTCCCCAATCAGAGGGAATCCTAATGTAGATTCCATTCCTAACTCTAACCACACCACCCTCACCCCCACTAGTTATCCCCTCCTCTATGGCTGGGGGAAAATGGAAGAAGAAAGATCCCACCACTCCACTTCTACCTCAAGTTCAACCTCCTTGAGCACTCTACAAGAGAGAGGGACACCCTACTAATCGATGTCCTTCCCTCCCCGAGTTATGAAATTTGATTCAACTCCCTTGACCAACCACATCACCCATCGCATCACCAATAACACTTAGTACTACCACAACATCCTCCACTATAGGAAGTAAAGGGTTTTGAACCAAATTCTCATGTACAATTTGTTCAAAGTATGACCACTACACTCATCATTTCCCTACGCTACCTTAGTTTTGATAGACATGAACTATAGTACACCAAATACTTCAGCAAAACCCCTCTCCACCCACATCACCAACATCCATTATGTCATGACCTCAGTCAAAAAATAGATAAGGTTCCCTTGCTCTCCTTGTGACTCACTTTATCATTTCACATACCAGTGTCCTTCGATCATTGAATACAAGTGTTTTCAAATGAACCTTATCCAAAATCCTTCAACCACCTCACTTCCTGTGATGCAAATGATTCCCCCTATTACTTCTCCATATATTTTTCATATCACCTCCCCTGAACCTAAGTCACTTCCCATCCCTCCATGGTTCATAGATAGGCTGTCTAAGGATTTGCCCCCAAATCCTCCCAATTCTCCAATTCATTTCCCTTAGTAAATCTTACCCCCGACCATAGTTTACAACTCACAGTATTTAGACATTTGGTTTATGACAAGAACATTATTGCACCATATTTGTGATACCCCCTCTACATATTCATTACCATAAGACACTCACATGGTGACAGTCACTGATGTTACTTCCCCAAATCCTCTATATTATCACATTTTCTACTGTGACGAAGATATACTGGAGGAACTAACTACCCTCAATTTCCCATGGAATGCGCTCCATCACATAGCACTTTTTCTCTCATAGGAAGCCTTATACCCCCCTAGCCAAGCCTCCATATGTGCAATTGAAACCAAGGATTTTATTCCATCAGGGAATATATACTATTTCAACAACCCTATCCCTTCTCCCGATGCTTTTGAAGAAGGAAACATGGCCAACATTTCCCTCACTGTCAAAATTGACATTTACATCAAACAAAGAATCATAGAGGAAGTCACCATTGGTGTCACATGCTCCCCTAAGGAACTCACGGCTTACAAAGATCTCTTTCAGGAATACCGGGATATTTTTTCCTGGTCATATGCAAATATGCCCAACCTCGATCCATCTATCATCAAACATCACATCGACACATGGCCTGATGTCTGCCCAGTATGTCAAAAGAAACGACCACTTCACCCATCCAATGTAGCATCTATTAAAGCCAAAACTGACAAATTACGTGTTGCAGGGTTTATATACCACATCACATACATGTCATGGGTATCCAACCCTATCCCCATAAAAAAAAATAGGGCACTATTCAGGTCTGCACTGAATTTCGGGATATCAATCATGCTTGTCCCAAAGACAACTTCCCAATTTCTTTCATTGACCAAATTATCGATGAATGTGTAAGCCACAAGGCCCTGTCCTTCATTGATGAGTTCTTTGGCTACAATCAAATCCAAATCCATCCAGCAGATCAATACAAGACATCATTTACCACCCTATGGGGGAATTTTTCTTATCGTGTCATGCCTTTTGGGATAAAAAACGACGTTCTATGTTCAAATGGGACATGACTTATGTTTTCCATGATCTTGCTAGCATCATTCTCTCTTACTTGGACGACCTCACTGCTCGTTCCAACAAATGATATCAACATCTAGCTGACTTACGGGTCATCTTTCAACAATGTCGACAGTACAATATCTGCTTGAACCCCCTCAACTGTGTATTTTGTGTCATCGTCAGACACCTCCTTGGGTTCATAGTCTCCCAATATGGCATCATCGTGGACACCCCCAAGGTCCAGACTATCACAAAAATTCCACCACCTAGGAATTTGCATCAACTGTAGAGCCTACAGGGCAAAGAAATTTTTTTACGATGCTTTTCCCCAGATTACACCACTCGCACGCATGGTTTCCTTCACTTATTGCGTCACGATATCCCATTTCGATGGGATGAACATGCCCCAATTGCTTTTGATGATTTAAAATCGGTGTTATCTAATGCACCTTTGATTAGTCCTCCCAACTATAATCGTGATTACATCCTCTACTTATCATCCTCAGTCATCTTAGTAGCATGAGTTCTCGTCCAAATAGGGGATGATATTCGTGAGCATGCTATTTACTACATCAGTAAAACCTTTTAGGACCACCCATGAAGTACAATCATGATGAGAAAATCTCTCTCACAGTTGTCCTTGTAGTCCTGAAACTACATCATTATATCTTTCTTCGCACTACTAAAGTCATGGCAGATTCAAACCCCATGCAGTACTTTCTTAGTTGAAAACAAATTAATGGTAAATTTTCTCGATGGATCATCATCCTTCAGGAATACGACCTAGATTTTTCAACTCCAAAAAGAAAGAAAGAACTTGTTCTTTCCGAACTCATCACGACATTTCCCTCTGACACTACAAGTTCACCCGTCAACATGGATTTTCCCGATGAATACCTCTTCTACATCCCCTCGGACGACCCTTGGTATGGTGGCCTTCTCATCTACCTTTCGACATAGAAGTTTGGGTGTCTTCTCTCTCCAGACGATTGTTGATGCCTTCGCCATCAGGTCCATTGATACCTCTTCATCGATGATGTTCTGTATCGATGCCAGGTCGACACCATAATCCTTCGATTTTTTACCAAAAGAGTCTTGAATTATTTCCATAGTGGCGCCTGCAGTGGCCACCTCTCAGGTATGTATAATTCCCAAAAAATTAATCATGTCGGTTACTTCTGGCCCACATTGTTTCATGATTGCATCCACGTTGTCAAGCGATATGATAAATGCCCTCTTTATGCAAACAAAGAATGAGTGCCACCTGTTCTTATACATCCAATCATCACTGTCGGTCCCTTATGAAAATGGGGCATAGACTTCATGACTTGAAATCCTCCATCTAGAAATGGACACAAGTACATCATCATGGAAGTAGATTACTTTACCAAATGGGCTGAATCCATGCCAGCCTTCAATAACACCGCTGACACAATAGCTCATTTTTTCTTCAACCATGTCATTACCCACTTCGAATTCCCACTATAGTTAGTCTTCGATCATGGTAAGAACTTTGAGAATGAGATCTTCATCAAAATATCCTCAAGGCTGTGATTCTCCCAGGAGTTTCCCTTCCCATATTACCGTCAGTCCAATGGATAGGTCGAGGTTGTTAACAAAGTCCTCAAAACCATGTTGCAACGTACTATCAAAAAACATAATACTAACTGACATCATATGTTTTTTTCATCATTATGGGCTTATTGCACGGCAGTCAAAACTTCCACTGGTTTACATCATTTCATCTCGTCCATGGAATTGAATCCACCCTCCCCATTGAGTGTGAAATTCCCACATTGCACGCCACCATCAAGCTATTACCTGACACTGCTCCAATGGAGTAGCGCTTGTTGAACTTAGAGTCACTAGATGAAAATCATCAGTCTTCCTTACAGAACAATGAAGCAACTAAGAAGTGGTCAAAGGCCACCTTTGACTGCCATGTCAACTTTCGCTCATTCAACGAAGGAGATCTCATCCTAGCCTACGATATCGCTCATGATACTCTCAGTCATGGGAAATTCGAGTCATTATGGCATGGACCATAAATTTTCCAACACTTCCTCACTAAAGGTGCATACATCCTGGCCTCTCCAGAAGGATATCCTCTCAAATAAAACATCAACAGTTTATACTTAAAGAAGTTTTACACTTGAGTGTAGTCATTCTACACTAGGATTTTTCTTCGTACATATTTGTAGAGTTTTTAGTCTTGTTTTTTCACCTCCATGCCTCATGTATGATCTACCATTCATGTTATTGAAAACAATTTCCTCCATCGACCTACCACATTGGTTATGCTGACGGAGCTAGCTGTTGGACACCGAATCTAGCTTTGGCCACTTGGGCCCTCTACACCCCCTCACATGAACTTCTCCACTCCAACGACATATGTTTGGGATCGAAAACCAACAACCAATAAGAATATGAAGCCATCATTGGCCTCCTCGTTGAGGCCAGTCATTGCCACATTCATCACCTCAGCATCTTATTAGATTCCCAGCTGGTCGCCCTACAACTGAACAATGTATATCATGTCCATGATCCTTACCTCTTTTGCAAATACCTACAAGTTAGACTCTTATCTCACAATTTTGATTCAATTACATTTACACATATTCCACAACAATTTAATCAAATAACATATAACATGGCTAACCTAGTGTTATATTGTCATTTGTCACATCAAGACATCATCACACATACATAAATCATCAAAATTCTATCACAGCATATAGATTAGACATCATAAAAACATAACAAAATATCATCACATGTAAACATCATAGAGATACCAAACATGTATATCCATATATATATATATATATATATATATATAGATATATCGATCAATGTGTCATCAATGTTTACAAAATAGTACAACATGTACATCGCCTGTAGGCAAGTGATCCCTCCTCACCGCTATAGGTACAAAATGGGTGTCACACTACTCTATACAGAATGGGCTCTCAATCCTCTATAAATACAAAAATATACAACATTGCACTCAAGGTTCCCTTAGATCACCACCACCAGGTCCTACATGAGGTTCCCCACCATCTAGGAGTCCTTTAGGTCTAGTGGATAGTCACCCAGTCATCATTGCCCCCGCCACAGCTTCTCTATGGATCAGAGTCCGCAACTCTACAAGGCCACCCACACACTGCTCCAAGACTCTCTCGTATTGGATATGGGACCATGACACACCCTGAAATACCACCTCCAATCGGTGTTAGAAGTCCTCTAAATCCCCACTAGCCTCTACCTGAAGCACATGAAATGGACCTGCACCTGGATCATCAAATTTGTGCCTACTGTCGACTCTTGCCTCATCTGATGGCCTCTCACTAGGCTTGCCCCTCCAGCGTCACTCTCCCACCCACGGATCTACTCGTGACAGTCTCATCGGCCCTTCACGAGCCGAATCTCCAACCAACTTTGCCTCTCATCCTCACTCATCCTCACAACCCCACATCTGCAAAAACACAAACAAACATAGAATCAACATCCATACATATAAACATATTCTACACTATCAAAATCAAAACACATAAGTACACTAACATACCTCTATGGTCCCAATCCTCTCTAGGAGGCAGCACCATATCCAAATCATGCTAGAAGTCCATCCCACCATATGAGAACCACAGTATAATATATGGCATATGGTGCCACACATGTGCCAATGTGGCCGTAAAATAGTGGTCACCCTCACCCCCCCATGATGCACCAAAATCGATGCCCATTGCATCAGTCAAGGCTCCCATTCCCCAAATGATGGTAACAACCCTATAGGGTGAAACATGGGAACCCTCTCCAGAAACCACCCCACCAAGATTGATCCAAAGGAAAACTCACCGGAGTTGGTGGTCTGACACTGGTGAACTTGCCCCATCATCATGGCATGCAGCATCAAGCCCCAAGTGAAAAAATCTCGATCCAATACTCTTTTCATAATCCTCATCTCACCACCACTAATCCGTTGAGTCGCTAAAGATTCGTAGTTCCTCAGAATCATCATTGTGATGCACTGATGCAAGAGCTCATCCATCACCTCGATACGAACGACTGAACCTGACATAATTTTCAGCCGCCAACAATAAATTTGTGCCAAGTGTACCAAGTGTACATGCCCTAGCAGTTGGGGATCAGTAGGTAGGGCCATACCCTGAAAAGGGAGCCCCATAAAGAAATAGACATCCTCCATAGCAATAAATTTCAACTCCTTCCATCGCACAGTGAAGCACTGCAGATCAATTCTCCACATCGAAATTAGATACTGAAACAAGTACTCATGCGACCGTATCAGTGGGAAATCAAAGAACTTGAGAATCCCACAAGCTGCCAAGAGTCTCTAAATGCCCAAATCCTCTCTCACCACATCCCTGAGGTGCTCCCAGTCCCGCTCCCTCTAATGGAATGGCATGCTGAAATGATCACTTGCATTCACACAAAAAACACTTGATCAACAATCATCATTCATTACAAAAATCTTCAAAAAATACAAGTTTTTAAACCCCCCAGCTTTTCCTCAAGGGAACGGCTGTCACCCCCACAGGCGCGTACATATGTGCACCTATTCTTCACACAGTTGTACATCCATGTGCATATGTTGAAGAAACATAGTTGCATCAATGTGCATATATCACACCCATAGGTGCACATGTTCTCTACACAACTGTGCACTGATGCACAATTGTCTGAGAAACAGTTGCACATAGTGCGCAACTATAATTTGTATGGGCTCTCATCACATGCGCACCTATTTTTCCCACCCACGTGCACCCATGCGCAGTTGTATTCATTAAATCCACACACCATGCACAAGAGAGGGAATTATACCTACACATCTCAACACTGGTATCCTTCCATATCCTGTGCATTGGTGGGCCCATCCCTACAAAACACCATAGTACAACCATCCGTATGACCCTACCCAAAAAATAGAATCTATCTACTGTGCACAAAGATGAGATCACTAACCTAGCTCTCACAACTCCTAGATCAGTCAGGTCGAACTCCCATAATATCCAAATCTCCTCTAAAACCTCTCGTCAACTCACTATGGCAGCAGGTACAAATGAGGTGGCATTGTGGGCCCCACAACCATATATAGTCCCCTTTTCCAAACTTCCACACTCAGTTACAGGAGATCAGAGTCTCTATTTTTTGATCCATTTTTAGCCATAGGATTAGGGTCTTGTTTCCGACACAGTCACATTCCCTGGATCATAATATGCACTAGGCCCCGAGGGAGCATTTTTCTCACATCACACCTAGGTATGCATGCACATGTACAAAATGATCAAATAACTATTATATTTTCTTTATCTTCAGATATTGTTCACATTAGGTATTCGGTTTTAATGTGTGCAAGTACTTGGTCATCACAAGCCAGCACAACCCCTTCAAGTATATGCTTGACACTAGCATGTAATCATTACCTCTGAATATCACTTGTATCTCTCGGTCACACCCTTCAATATTTTCCTTTAGGGTCCCTACATCTGGCTCTGCAGTACTACCACCTCCGCTGCATTTTGATACTGTCACCCAGTAGCACTTTCCCCCACATGAGTCATCCCATTCATAGTCCCCCTTGGCACTTTGACACTCATGCTTCTTTCAGCCATAGGATGGGAGTCCCAATAGTCTTACGCATTTCAGAGAATCAACCACATACTCCTTCTCCTCATTTTTGTAGATTTCCCAATGGACTCCCAGGTTACCTCATCATGGTTCTATTTTGATTGCACCTCCATAGTATCATTAACCCTCCATTTCATCGACAATCAATTTCCCCATCTACAAATTTCCCTCCATTCATTTATCTCATACATAAACCCACCTATGGGGCCTCCACCTATTCTACATGCAACTTGCACCCTCACAGACCAAGCCATATTTCACTAGGGCACTCGTTTCTGTATCAGTACACTCATCCCAAATTATTGTTTATTTATTTGGTAATTGTAAAAGGCCTTTGTTTCTATTGGCACAGGGGCATAAACAGATCTATCTATCTATATCAAAGCACTTTGCACATAACACATAAACACATTAGAACATCGCACAGAGAATAATAACACAATATTTATGTGGTTCACCCCCCACCCTAGGGCTACGTCCACCAACTCTTCCTCTTTATTAGCTTCTTCAATGGGTTACATGCACAGAGCCTCAAAACCTTACTCCGCATAGGACATAAGATATGTGTAGCTTGCTATATCCTTCTTCCTTGCATTATAGCAAAAATCCCTCCATAGTCTCTTACAATGACTTGCACTTGGCTCTAGAAGTCTCACATAGTATGCACGAAGCCTTAAATTTCTTGATCACCCAGATCCCACACTTAGCACTTAGTCAACTTGCACAACACTCACGCACTATTCAACTACTTATCACATTTCCTAGACTTCTATTTATACATACAAAATAGGCCTAAACATGGGTAAATCCATGGGTCAACTTCCCATTCCCGTTACATATTCCCAAATCCCAAAAAGGACCCAAAAAGGGGCCGAGATCCTGCGATCTCTGCTTCATCTTGTGCTTCATCTTTGACAGGATGTTGAAGTCCCAAAATAGGTCAACTTGACCAAGGATCTCCCAAAACTTGGTCAAGGGCCAACAATTTCCAGCATTTACGTAGTTTTTTGTTGTCACCCTTTACAACCTTCTTTTTCTAGAAAGGAAACCCATGTCTCCATTGGTTGGGCCATTCACTATATTATACGCATATTGACATCATCCATAAACACCGAGTATCCCACCGTACATGCACCCCTGATCTCTAAGTTTGTCCACTTTGTCATGTCTCTGGCCCAGTTTAACCCCATGTCTAGTTGTCCCCCTGACACTAGATATAATTTTACAGTTGCTACCAATCATCCTTCCAATATACCCTCAACCAAGGACAGTCTTGCATCTCAAAACATATTGACTTCTTTCATGTTCCTTATTAGTTCTTGATCTCATCCAGTGGATTTCATGAAGCCCTTTTTTGTTGCAGTCATGTCTCCCTGTCTGTCAACATCAGCACAGTTTCCATAAGGGTGACAGTATCTTGACTCTCATTACCTTTACAATGAGGAGTATCAAATGGCACAAAGGGAACCATCATTCCTCTCTGATGTCGTTGACCCCCCTAACATTTGACTTCAACCAAATCTCATGTTACAGTGGGTCTTACTATGCAACTATTGTAGTTTTTTTATACTAGCTGAAGATCTCTGAATTTGTTAGGCTAGCAATGCCTATGGGTCATCGACACTTCCTACAAGTGTCCTTTCACTTTTTCAGAGTACGGTCACCATTAGAATTGTCATCTATCATTATCAAACCACCCTAGATGGTGCTACAATCATCTACATCAGCATACAACTTTCCTTAATGTCTTCAATTTTTGAGCTACATGACACAAGTATGGGGCATGCCCGCCTCGTTTGTATACAAATTTTATGTATCAACCTAGAGAAAGGTTTGGGTCCCACAGTTTCCCCTCTCACTTCAGGCTCCGATGGAATGCTCTTGCAGTTCCTATCAACAGTCTTCATTACAATGGTACTCTTAGTAGAAGAAACATTGATTTATTTCGGCTATACATATGATCCTAAACTCACACATTAGGGGGCATCTGTTATCACAAAATTTCGTCCGCAACATCAGATGCAAATGGTTATAGGAATACAACATCTCCAAACACCTATTAGTTCACCTGCAACACCAAAAATGCATTCCCAGGAGGAAAAGGTTGTACAACTGGTCAAAAAATTAATATGCACTAAAACACTAAAGGAAGCGCGTGCATAATGCATGGACCAAAGAAGCCTGTAGAGTGCACAATGCGCCATATGCGCAACTGTGTGTGATAAAATACGTGCACTCCTGTGAACAACATTTATTGTTTTTTTCAGCCCCTCACCCACTTCTGGACCAACTCCCAAATTGATTTGATCCTCAAATCCAAGATGAATCTGAATGGGGGGCTGGTCAAATACCTAAGGGTGCCCTAAAAGGCCCCTTGTACACACTAAGAACCAGTTGGATATTTCCTCAAAGACATGCTATAAAAAGAGGCCATGGTTGCACTAAGAATTTAATAATCTCATTGTACTTTTATGCTACTTCTATCCTCCATCAAGAATCCTCTTTTCTTCTTGGAGCATTCTAGCAACATCTCAATAAGCTATTCACCTCACCTCTTGAGGGAATAGGCTTGGATTTCTTCACCATTAGATTTCTAGTTTATCATTGTAAGAAGATATCTCAAATAGGGGATTCAAGAGCCCTCACAAGGATGAAGAGGGGATCCATTAGTCCTCCTTTCTCTACAATGTTTACCAACTAATATAGTTATCTATTGGTGGCATAATCATTAGTCATTTGGTTGATTGATTTTGGTTCAAATTTCCTTATTCATTTTAGTTTTATTTCCTTAGTTATTTCTTTAGTTGTTTCTAGTTTAGTTGTTTTTTTATTTCATGTGATTGGATTTTTTAATTCTTACACTAACCTCTTTCTTGTCTAGTAGGCCCAACTAGACTTTTAAGTGCCCTTATTTTTCTCACCCAAGTGGTGAAAAGGACACAACACACAGTAAGCCTTTGAGTATCTTCACCAGAGACTAGGAGTAACTTCTACTCCAAAATGAATACTTTTTAATTCTTATCTTATATGTCTTAGACGTAGACAAGGAAGAACCATAGATAGGACAATTCAAGTTGGAAGATTAGTTTCAAGAAGAGGTCTATTAAGGGGAGCAACCACGAATGGAAAGATACCTTTTCCATTGATGACAAAGGGGAAGAAATTTATTAGATGCATGATAGAAATGATTCGAGAGAGAGCATAGATGCATGTAGACAGAGGGATCAACTTAAAGAGAGTTCCTTCAGGGGGATAATATCCAAAGGGAGATACCCTTTTCCATTGATGTCAAAGGGGGAGAGATAGAAACATTGATGAGGAGTATAAGCATGAATGTTATCATGACTATGTTTTTCCATCAATGTTGGTGTTGCCATCAATGCTAAAGGGGGAGATTGTCAGACATCTGGCTTATGTTGATGGACAGCTGGTATGTATTGTTGGTTTTCATTGATTTCAACCATTGGAGAGTGATATTGTATATTTATGTCAAACCTTAGTGATTGATGTTATCCCTTGGAGAAAGTTTGGTAGAAAATTCTGGTAGCACAAAGGTTTGAGTAATGGACCCAAGTTTGTTTTATGTATAATGGTATTATTTTTAATATATTTGAATGTAAGACTATTCTATATGGGTAGTACATTTCATGCCATTTGTAGTGCTATGTGGAACATCACATAAATCCTTGCGCTTAGAGAGTTATGGCCATGTGAAGTTGGAGAAACCAAGTTTGGGTAATGGACCCAAGTTTGTTTGATGGATAATGGTATGAGTTTTTATATATTTTCAGGTAATACTATTCTAGATGGATATTACATGTCATTCCATTTCTGGTGGTATGTGGAACATCACATAACTCCTCACGATTAGGGAGTTATGGCCATGTGCAGTTGGGGAACCCTCATGAGTCATCTAGAAGCCCCAAAAGGTCAAAGTGGTTTAAGATATTTTAGAAGGTAAATAATAAAGTGAAGTGATAAGTGTACTATAATTCAAAGTGAATACAAAATAAATTATTTAAATAATAAATTTAATGGAGAAATTACTAAGTTACAAGTGCTTAGAAGTGGGTTAACCCTAAAATAAGGAAAATGGGTTAAGATGGTTAAAAGGTAACCCCTTGAGGAAGCTACATGAAAGTATAAATAAGAGGCAATACTCTCTCATTTTAATGAAACTTGAGCATATTGAATATCTTCAGGTGACTGAGGTAACCAAAGGATATCTAAGCCAAATTTTAGAGGGAAGGTGAAGTAAACGAGGCCTAAATTCAAGGGAGGATAAATTCTTTTGATGATGCTTTCTAAGGTATGTTATTAACTGGTCATCTCACCATTTTCGAAATAATTTTTTTTATAGAATGATTCATACCATTGTACAAATTTCATCTTGTGAGTCGTTGTATTTTTGGAGTTACACTCTATGGAAAATAGGGTTTGTGGCTAGTCCTGGAACTAGTCTAAAACAAGTGTTTCGGGTAAAAATGTCATAACTTCTTCATAACATATCCAAATTCCATAAGACCAATTTTTTTGGTTAGAGTACAGTCTTTAGTATTTTGTGTACAATTTTCATATCCATATAACAAATACTCTATGAGGGGCATGCTCTACAAGTTTTCTCTCTAGATTAGGCCATAATTCAACAAGGTATGTCATTTTTGCTATAATTTCTTTTCTGAGAGGTTTCAAGTAGTAACACCTGGAGGAATTGCATAAAACACACTGGAGAACATTTTGTACTATTTATAGATCTTTATTCATTACATGTTCATAGTTATTATTATTTCAAGTTAGGGTTGTTGACTAATCCAAAACTAGTCATTTGAGACTAAAGTAAAGTTTGATGAAAATGCTAGTCTCTTGTTGTTAAAGTTAAGGAAGGTTTGCAAGTATGTGATCATATACACCAGGATTATTATAGAGTTACAAATCTGATTTGGATGTTGAAATTGATGAGGGATTTTGGTTGAGGTACATGTTGAGTACATGGTTGAGACAAGTAGTAAATGAGTTGGCACATACATGAGGTGTATAGTTGATGATGTTGGTACATCTTGATGAGTCATAGTTTATGAGTAGTCGATACATGATTGGTACATACTTGGTACATGGTTGGAGGCACTTGTTAGTAGTATTGTTGACACATGGTTTATGAATGATGTAGCATACTTGTATTGGTATATTAT
>JASDQU010503798.1:61583-73605 GCA_032191745.1 Picea mariana
TGATGAGATAGGTTGCTTTCATAGGTTGTTTGGACAGGTTGTTGTGACATGTTATTTGTACAGGTTTGGTGCATGGTTGATGAACTTTTTCATGGTACAGGTTGAGGTATAGGTTGGTGCATGGTTGATGCACTTGTTTATGGTACAGGTTGATTATAGGTTGAGGTACAACTTGATGCATGGTTCAGGTTATTGGCACAGGTTTCTTGGTGCAGGATGATTGGTACATATTTACAATAGTATATCTCATAGTGATAGTGTGACAGTGGTTCCATCATTCTACTTCTAAGTCAAGACGGTTGGACGGGGAAAGGACAGGTGATAGCAACCATATTCCGGTTGTAGCCAGAGAACATATGGGATTGTAGCCTCCTTCTGGTTGTAGCCATAGAATTGGGGAGTTGGAGCTTCCCTTAGGTTGTATCATGAGAAACTAGGGGGTTGGAGCCTCCTTCCAGTTGCAGTTGGAAAACAAAGGAAGTTGGTGATTCCAATGAATGTAATTCTTAAATACATATAAGAAAAATCATTACATGGTTTTCTCCCACTTTGGGTTTCCATGTAAAACATTGGTGTACTCTAGATGTGTGTGATTGCTCATTTTTTGATTGTTTATTTACTCTGAAACTATTGGATGATAATGCTACATTGATATAACACTGGCATTTAATGGTGAAAAATGATTAAATTTCTTTATTACTGATTCACCCCCCCTCTTAGTAATCCAACAAAATTAGTCATAGGTAAGACCACACATATGGTTAGGGAAACTAAGCCTAAATATTAAAAAATGATTACATCTCACGGAGGCATGGAACTTATGAAGCCATTGTACACATAGTAGTCTAATTAGTCCAAGAAACACCAAGACAAGCAAAGAAGAAATATCACTCTACTTCCCCTAATATGACCTCATGCTTAACGCCTACATTAGATTATATTCTCTACACACTCATTGTGACAATGGGTTTATTCACTCACTAGTGACTTTTAGGTTGGGTTTTGTGGCCTTGGAGAATTTACTCTCCAATCCTACTCCAAGCCCCTAATTCCTAGTCTATTGTTTCTTTTCTATGAAGAAAAGGTCTAATATATTTTAAATTAAACATTTTTTCTTATGAAGTTGTTGATTACTCAAAGGAAATAGAGGAAACTTTAGGGGTGTTTTGACGCTATCCAATCCAAAAGAGGAAAAAGTATGTATGAAAGGAATGTAAATTTTATGTTCGATGAACTCTATCTAAAGGAAGGGAAGATGTATTTTTCCACTTTTATATTTTTTGTTTTTGAAACAAAAATATCAACCTCACACTCTCTCAATAACCACTCTATACAATCAAATAAAATAAAAACTATCCTCAAAGAAAAAACACACCAATGCAATCTTGAAGCAACTCACTCAAAATCTCTACCCTAGCACACTTTATGAAATGAAAAAAATATATTTTCTTTAATATAATAAATAAAATGGATATTAAATCCAAATAAAAAATACAATAATATAAGGGATGTATGATATTGATAGTGATTCTAACAAGAATACCCTAATGTCTATATGATATTAATACCCAAAATTTCCAAAAAAAGGATCTATTAGTACAAAGAATCCAAACACACCAAATTGAATGTAAGGGATATAAAGAGACACTACCATATCTTAAACGACTTCTTGGAGATGTATCTTAGGTAACCACTCACCATCCATCAATATCACAACAACAAGTAATACAAACAAAACACTCAAAGACCTCAAATTTACTTGGAGATAGAAACAACAAACAAGAGGTAAAACCAGGTATTAGATTAAGGCCTCCAAACCTTTGATGGGATTACAGACCCAACCCAAGTATAGGTATGAAAATAAATAGTTCAAAAAATTAAAAAACAATCACCTACATGGTAGGCTGTGGCCCGTGTATACTATATACAACAGCCTTCAAGTAGGTGGTCACGAGTTGTAAACGAGAAGCTCAAAACTGGTTGCATAGGTACCCAAAGGTAGAGTGCAATCATGTAGAAAATTAGGAAAAAAATGCCCATATATTGTTTGGATTTGACAATTATGATCCTCAAGTGAGTGATTAGGAAGATAAAAAAGTACAAAACAAGTTTTAGAAGAGAAAGTAACAAGGCTTAATCCAAAACTAAGGAAGAATAAAATACCATTCCCTAGTGGTGTCATCAATTATGTTGCAAAGGAATCCCCCCTATGGATAGCTAAGCACTCCCTCATATCTCCCATGATCTAAGACAGACTTTAGGATACACCACTACATATTTTTTCCTATATCTATCATATGTATTTCTATCTATGCAAGGAGTTAGAATGGCATACCCTTTATCTAATATTTTTCCTTATGTAATCCTTGTTGATGCAGCTCCAAAGATCCAACTCCATCTCTTGCAACCTTATTCTTTACACATAAGGAGATAATTAATACTAATCCTCAAACCTCTTCAAGCATTAAGAAATTCAAATATAATATAGATCTAATCTGATCTACTCAAGGAAATAATTGATCTATCATTTATGTCTGAATACAACAACATTGTAAGGGGAAAACCATGTAGATATATATTAATAGTGGATAAAAATTTACATCAATCAATAGGTTTAACCTTGAATCATGATTGAATTTATACCTGGCCCTTGCTCTAGCTCCTCCTTATCCCTCACACAATAAAGGATGACTTGATATGGAGACCAAGTTTTGTAGAAGAAATTCACTTAAATTCTTGTATAAGAAGTCTAATGTAGATTCCTCATCTTCTTACCCTTCAAATTCCTTGTTTATATAGATTCATAGAGGATGCTAGGAGATGTTTCTATGTCTCTAGAAATATGTGAACCTAAAGTTTATTGAGAGTTTCAAATTTGATATCATGAGAGAAATAACTCACCTAATATTGATCTCCTTGTAACTGATTAAATATAGAAGGTTGTAGGGGCAATTGTGGGTTTCAATGATACAACTAGTGACTGGTTGTGTGCAATTAGTGATACAAATAGTGAACGGCCACACTCTAGTAGTAGGTCATAGAATGAACCCCCTCAAAACCTATGAAATCCAAGTTAAAAGAGTGTGTCTCTACATGGAAACATTAATGGGTCCTCCATGTCTCCCTAGGGTGGAAAATAGAACTATAACAAAATCACCCACTATTAAATCAATTTCATTCTTTAAATAAAATCACAAAGTTACTCCTATACATGAGGTCAATATGTTCTTATTTTCTTCCAACAATTGATCTACTTATATCTACTACATAGGGAACACCTTATAGAATAATTGGTGGTCATGGTGATTTTCTTTTCTCCTTCCAACTATAAAATAAATATGGTGAATCTCCAAACATGAGAGATTATCTTCCTTCATTATTTAGCAGTGATGAGAGATACCATAATAGTCAAGGATACTTTTGGTATCCTATAATGATAATATTCCTTGGTCATAATGAAACTAAATGGATTGAGTTTCTAATCAATGTGACGCATCCACATATATGGTTGTCCTAAAAAACCATAAAATATTTCAATAGGGTAAATTCCATGTATTACTTCATATTTGAAGGGATTGACATCGTAATACAAGTGAACTAGATATCTCATCTCAATATCGACCAATCTATAGTGTATGGATACAGGTGTAGTGTCATTGGAAACTTCATATTCTTGATAGCATGCTAATATTAAGATCTTCTGGTTATTGCAACCAACAATTAAATGTAGAAGTGTACCATTCATCCCCATATTTGAGAGGAAGAGGATTTGACCTTCCTTAACTCCCTCCACTTCCTTTGGTTGCAATTTGGTAGTGGAGGAAGTTGTAGTTCTCTCTGTTGCATTGACTTTATTTGATTGACATGATGTTATTATTTGAGGCATTATAGTTATAAGAATGAATTTGTTCGTTGATAGATACACTTATGGATTACGTGATCTAGACATTTTATTTAATTTGATTTGATTATTTCTTTATGTGCACATATATATTTTATGGTTTATGTTTTGATATCCTTGTGATGCTATGGAATATTGGAAATGAATACATGGTTACATTATGTAATCTATTATGTTATATGATGTTATTAATGGTATGTTAAGTGAAATAGGAAGAACGACATGTGCATATGGTGATCTGTAATTGAGGCACTGATAGTCCACACAATTCATTAACGCAGATTCTTTATGCAGAATTCAATTGTTTCTTTGTCATGATAAGAACATGCTCAATTTGTATTTCATTTATTGAATTGAAATTCTTGGTTGTACATAGTTCCCAATGCAATGTATCGAAATATGGGAACACTAGACCATATCAAAAGACATTGTTTCTATATATCAATAGCATTGGGAGCACAAGCTATCACCTACAAATTAAGTTGCATGTTGACGCTCCTCACTTGGAAATGGGATTGGGTCACAATGTTTTGTTAGCTAATGATTTCCTGAGGGAATATTTATCCACAAGAGGTTAATTCCAAAATTAATCAATTGTTGAGTTTAAGAAAAGAAAAACGAAGTGATGTGTGCTAGAGGAATGCTACAGTTTTGTTTGGGGATTTTGATCACAAGGGTGAGCAAAAAGAGACCCATTTGATTCCCTTGGCAAGACAACAAAGAAACACATAAAACTTTTTAGTAGGTTATTGAACCCACACGATATAAAGCAATAAATAAAGAAAGATAGGAATAACAAACGATGGAAACTAAACTAATTAAACATTAACAAAGGATGCATGAAATTGAACATAAAGTGTGGTTACCCAATAGAGGTTGATCTTTAAAATTGAGAAGACCAAGAGGAAAAATGTGGGATTTATGAATCCCCTATTAATCCTAGGTAGGTCTCTTGAATTCCTCCAAGTAGAGCTAATAATATCCTATTTCTACTTGAAAATGGTGAAAAACTCTATGGAAAATATTTCCAAGAGGTGAAAATATTTCCCTATGCTATACATTCCCAAGTTATTCTTAAGAGAACAAATGGTTTCTCCAAGATTACTTGAGCATCATAGAAATGCAATGAGCTTCTTCCATATTAGAATATAATGGCCATATATTTATAGAACCATATCAAGGTATTTCATAACTTGTTTCAAGTGTGAATGGGAAGCCCTTTGAGGTACATACCATCTTTTAAGTCATCCCAAGGTGCGAATTTGGGTTGATATTGGGGTCTTGTCTTGAATCACTTCACCCTGGAAGTGGTTTACACCCAACCAAATTCATAAATGTGTTGTTTCCACATCCACATGGGTTTCTTCATGGATAGTCACATGGGTCGTGCACTGCACGCATTTGGATTTTTTTTTTCCTGCACAGATGCGTGCACATTGAATTTGTTGGAAGTGCACAGAAATTTGTTGGTATTTTACATATTTTTTGTCATCTTGATAGAATTGGTTCTGTAAATATTGGAAGTATATTGTATATATGTTTATTGTTTCTTCATCCATTTTCCATATTTATATGAGCAATTTTTTGGTGATAACATATGCCCCCTGATGTGTGAGTTTAGGAGCATACGTATAGCCAAGATACATCAATGTTTATTTTGCTGAAATTTCCATATAAGAGGAGAGTTGTATCTATTGGTTAGAGGAAATATGAGAGAGATCCATTGGAGGAAAAGGGGATTCTGAACGGGACCATTATTCTCCAAAAACTGAAATAAAAAGATGTGTACAAATGAGGTAGGCATGCCCCATGCTTGTGTCACGAAACCATAAATGAAATGATGGAAACTGAATATTGTTGAGGAAGTAGATGTCTACAATGCCATTCGGAGTGTAAAAAATGGCAGATGACAATTCTAATTACTGAAAAGGATTTGAATTGAGGTATGAACAACTCAGAGGCATTGATGGACTAGAAAATTCAGAGGTATTCATCAATTATTGAAAAATGTAATGGGTGCATAGTAAAACCCACTGTAACATTAAACGTTGTTGGAGTTGAATTTCATGGGGGTCAACCACATCAAAAAGTGATGAGGAATATTTTTTTTTCATCCGAGACTAATCAGTAATAAGGTTTTTAGAATCAATATATTTACATCAGCCTGGAAACTTGTGATGATGTCCACAAGGAAGGGGTGGGACCACAAGAAGAAAAGATCTTCTTGGAATCGATTTGATCAATTGTGTATCATGGGCTAAATGGATGAGAGGATGTATGAAATGGTGACATGAACAATATTCAATATGTATGGGACTCGATAAATACCCTTGGTTGGGGGAAAATGGAATGATGGAAGCAACTGTAAAACAAGATATGATGTCAAGGGAATGACCAAATATTGGCTAAACTATGTTGAATGGGTGAGACTGCAAAAGAGTGGATGATAGGTCAAAATACAGATTTTGTGGACATGGGTGTCAGTGATAGTCAATATTTGGGCCACAATAGGGATATCTTTTCTAACATGGAGATGAAATGGGAATTCACCAACCGAGGGTGACATGGCTTGTTGTGTACCAAGGAAAAATACGTCGTCGGTTGCGACAAGAAAAAACATACTATACTTGATGCAATTTGAAATGTGATTTATACAATTACCAAATGAATAAAGAATGTTTGGATTAAAAGTACATGTATAGAAATGAGTTCCCCAGTTAAGTATGGCCTAGCCTCTTGGGGCACAAGTAGGGCAATCTATATGATGAAGGGTGGGGGCCCCATGGTTGGGTTTCTATACTAGGTAGATGAATGGAGGATGAAATGTAAAATGGAAAATTGATGGTGGGTGATATGGATGGTTAATGATAATGCATAAGTGCATTTGATGTAACCAAAAAAACATGAAGTGGGAGCCCATAATTGGGTAGTTTAGAAAGATGATAAGAAATAAGGATGATTTTCTCACTCTGGGGTGTAGTGCTACTGGGACCCCCAAACCTAATGTATAAAACAACATGAGTGTTAATTTTCCAGGGGGTAAATATATGTGGGACAACTCATGAGGGTGAGAATGAAACTGGGTGATAGTAAATGAATGAAAAAATGGTGGGGATACTACAAAGCTAAATGTGGGGGTCCTAAAGGTGAATGTAAAGGAGTAAGGATGGGACATGCATAATTTTTCAAAGGGATTAATCACATGCCAATTTTAAATATATACCTGAAGGGGCCATGAGATGGCCAATACTGAATGATATATAAGTCATATTAGCAAGTATATTCACACAAGAAACCAAATACCTCACATGAAAAATATATGATGATAAAGAAAATATGATAGTTATTTGATAGAAATGATAGTGAGTAAGCGTACCTGAGATTTTGACATTGATGAGAAAATGCGTACCTTGATGAAAATTTTGGGTTCTCATGGAAGGAGGCCTAGGAACAATGAGTTCCTAGACAAGTTAATACCTGGAGTAGGTTAGGTAATGATGACTTCTTGGAAAAAGGCACTCCTTGAAGGAGGTTAGGGAATAATGAGTTCCTAAAAATGAAATCCCTAAAGAAGGACAGGGAACTATGGGTTCTTGAATAGGGCACTCCCTAAGGGAGGTCAATGAATGATGGGTTCTAAAAACGACACTCCTTGAAGGAAGCTAGGGAACTAGGGTTTCCCGTACAAGGTCCTCCCTAAGGGAGACCAAGGAACAATGGGTTCTTGAAAAATGCACTCCTTGAAGGAGGATAGGGAACCATGGGTTCCTAAAAAGATCTCTCCCTAAGAGAGGCCACATAACATTGGGTTCCTAAAAAAGGCACTCCCTGAAGGAGGCCAGGGAACCATGGGTTCCTGAACAAGGCCCTCCCTAAGGAAGTCCAAGGAATGATGAGTTCCTGAGAAAGGAAATCCTTGAATGAGGTTAGGGAACCATGGGTTCTCAAACAATTCCCTCCCTAAGGGAGGCCATGGAACAATCGGTTCCTAAAAAGGGCACTCCCTAAAGGAGTCTAGGGAACCATGGGTTACCAAATAAGGCCCTCCCTAAGGAAGGCCAAGGAATGATGGGTTATTGAAAAGGAAATCCTTGAAGGAGTCCAGGGAACCATGGGTGCCCGAGAAAGGCCCTTTCTAAGGGAAGCCACAAAAAATGGGTTCCTAAAAAAGAAACTCCGTGAAGCAGGCTAGGTAAACATGGGTTACTAAACAAGGAAATCCCTAAGGGAGTCAATAAAATGATGGGTTCCTGAAAAAATCACACCTTGAAGGAGGGTAGGGAACAATGAGGTCCCAAACAAGAAACTCATGAAGGGAGGCCAAGGAATGTTAGATTCCTTGAAAAGGCACTCCTTAAGAGAGGCCAGGGAACAATGAGTTCTTGAAAAAGTCACACCTTGAAGAACGCTACAAAAAAATGATCTCTTGGAGAAGGAACTCCCTGAAGGAGGTCAGGGAACCATGGGTTCATGAACAAGGCCCTCACTAAGGGAGGCTAAGGAATTATGGGTTCCTATAAATAGAACTCCTTGAAGGAGGCCACATTTCCCTTATGGGGGTAACTAAAAATGACCAAGACTAAGGGGGCCTCACCATAATAAGTAATGAAACTATTTTGGTGGATCATTCTGATCATGCCATGTTGTTTGTAATTGCATGATGTTTGGGGTCACTGGAAATAATGTGGTGTTATAAGGGTCCCTACAAAGGTTATATTTTTGTTTGGTGTTGTGTTGAGAGCTAGGTCTTATGAGACCAAGGTCGAAAGTGGTATTGCCCCCTGCATTATCATGTGAGGACCAGGGGAAGGGTTTTTTCCAAATACCCAAGATGATGGACCAATGGTATAATAATAGGTATTTTAAGGTTGGACATCCACAAAAGAGGATTTGAAACAGTGTATCAGATCCATTAATTTTTGAAATATTTATTGGGGATTTGGGACTTTAAACTGTGTGGAAATATCTCCTATATGGGCATGATTGGTCATCATGGAGATAGATTCCATGACATCCCTATAAGTGATAAGATATGATCTTATTTGAGAGGGAGTGATGAAATTATTAAGGGAGATAATATTAGAGGGTGCACCAATCGAATTGTTAGGACATTTCCAATAGTCAATAGGAGAATCTAGATGGAGGTTATCTCTAGAATTGTTGGTTTTTCAAAATATACTCTTTGTTCACTTCCTTTCCATATTTTGTGCCATATTCATATGATACTCTCTCCATTTTACCATCATAATCCTTTCTTAATTCTAGAATTGGTATGAAAAGAGAATCTAAGTTAAAATATCCAGTTTTTAACATGTATATGATTTTATTTGTGCAATCTATTTTAACTCATTATTATTTTCAATAGCCACATGATTCCATGATTACGTGGCTATCGTATTACACGTGTATATTACTAATATTGTTTGTATGGTAGACTTATTTGTTTTTAACGTTGGAGGTACTTCCAGGTCTATCCCAAAGTTCTCAAAGGTTCCAAATTGATCCTTTCAACTTTTCCACCTATCATCTCAGCCCAAGGATCCTCCAGGTCAGCATGGGACAAAAGTCAAACCTGCAGTCAACACTTGAACAAGTGGAAGATCCAACTCTTCAACAAATCAACATGAAATCAAAAAAACATAACATGAGATCACATCAAAGGATTCATTCATGAATTTCTCTATGACGTGGATGATATAAATTCTCTTATATTTCATGAATTGTGAAGATTTCAAGTTGAATGCACACATGTATTACTTTATTTGTAAACAATTTTTTTAACTCGTGCCAGAACATAGAGTTTTTTTTGCAAGGTTGATTGTGATCACTTGAAGATGAATCTCACAAATTAGGGACATGTTTTTTGTCCGTAATGATCCCATTTATCTTCTAAGAAAACAATTTTCTCTAAAAACAGAGAGATTTGGGAGATATGCTTAATTCTCTAAAACCGGTTTTCTCATAAGATGTTGTGTGGCCGATTTGAGGTCCATATATTTTTTTATCTAAATGATCTTGTTTTCATTGTATGAATTCAGGGTTATCAAAGCTTCATGGTGATATATATTAGATTGTTTTAAATTTATTTTGTTGGTTTGAATTAATATAAAGGAACTCTGGTTGCTTCAATTTCACGAGTTTATGTGTTTGATATCATAATTTTATTCTCATAAGTTAGTTTTAAGTAGTGCCCCCCAATCCAGGAAGCCCGCTTGAGGAGGAGTACATTACTCATTTACATTTCAGTCATGTGATTTACATTCTACTTGTGTGATTTCCATTTCCTATTGTATGATTTCAATTTCACTTTAGTTATTTCATTTTGTTACAGCTAAGTTTTTCATAGTGAAGCATATTCACACAAATTATTGATTGACCTAACCAAAATGGTAAATTTTGTAGGCCATGGATTCAAATCGTAAAATCTCTGAATGTAAGGGTGATGATGTATGTCCCCTCCTCAACCCGCAGGTTGGAAGGTCCATGTCAATAGGATCTTTCCTTTACCACTGGCCTGAAGAGCTCTCGGTAGTGGCTCTTCTATTTCCCTTTTGGGAAATATGCACCCACACTAACTTTGAGATATTCCCCCTTATACTTTGGGAGGTTGGACTTCTCACTTTCGCAAATTCTGTAGTCGAGTGTCTTGTTACTCAGACCCCCGAATCCTGAAACTCCGAAACTCCGATATTACTTCGGCTTATCGGCTTTCACGAGTTCGCGAGTTGTGATAACATACAGATCTACCACGAACCCTGAAATCTCGATGCTATATCCCCCAAAATCCTGAAGTGTCAGACTCCGACACATTTCTAGGTGTCGGCCCCACGACTATACCTCTCACCATTTTGGGAATTCCCACTTCATGAGTTCACAAGTCTTGATGCAAAGATTTTGGAACTTCGACTCATGAAATTCTGAAATGGTCAATGCAGTTGACTCCTACATTGACAGTGTGCCACCTATCTGCCTCGTTGACTCCTCTAGTCCCACACCGTCCTTTTAGCCTTCGAGACTTCACTTTTAGTGATATCGCAATTCCTGTTGCAAATTTTACGGGACTTCAAACTATGAAACCCCGATATATAAATCCACGTGTAAATCCAGTGGCCCTTGTGGCTTGGATCTACGATCCTACTCCTCCTGAGCTTAGAACCCTTAGAAATACTCGGGGTAACTTCCTTTCTCTTTCGTGAGATCTGACGGCTCATGGGATTTCACAAATTCTCTTCAGAGAATTTCGACCATCCGTTCTTTTCTCTGAGAACCTCTGCACAACTAACCAAGGTGTCTCTCTCCGTGAAACTCATTCTCCTGTGGTTCCTCGACACTACGCCTTCCTTCGAAACCTCAAAGTACTTGGCCTTTTTCCTCCCTTCAGCTCCTTCGAAGGTCTGAATCCTTCTGAACTTTCTCCGACTCCAAGTCTTCCAGAAAACTCCTGCTCGCACTCCTTGCAGCATCCCTTCAAACACTTTTAAGTGTTGAACTTCTTCAACTTTGCGCACACCTATAGTAGCAGTCTCTCAATACTTCACTCAGGTTCGCAACTCTGATACTTTTCTCGGCCTACACACTCCTTTCATAGATCCTATGTTTGACTGCACCTCTTGCATGAATGAGAACAAAAGCTATCTCTCCTAAGATTTCAGAGACAAACCTCTAGACACCTTGTCGACGCACTCCTTGCAGACAATTTAACTGCACTCCTTGCAGGAGCTCTTGCTCATATAGAGAAACAATTGAAACTCATTCCTTTTCCCTTTCCTCTCATATTTCACACATTCAACAATAAATCATTCATACATAGCATAAAAGAAAATGTATAGCAGAAAGGTAAAATAACTATGAGCATAACATTCAATATACATACACAGAGAACCAACACGATGCCATGGATTTGAATCAAAGATTTCTCTTATTAATTCAAATATCTATACATGGGTGTCTTCACACAGCTCTCTGCTTCTTATATCTGTATGCTCTTCATAATAATGATACAAGATACAAATGAGGGTGTCTATATCATGTTTCCCTCTTGCGCTCTAAAAATTTCTAATCCACACATTCAATTCTATCTACCTGCATTGACTACTATAAATGACTTATACCTACTAAGGA
>JASDQU010503799.1:37251-49161 GCA_032191745.1 Picea mariana
TTTAGTTAGGACATTATGGAGGGTAAGTGATAGTGTAAAATAGTAAAGGCTAGGATTCATTCACTAAAACAATGGAAAATAAAAACTGCTAAAAACTTTGCTGGAGAAAACCATGAGAAGAATTCACTTTATCCTAGATGAAATTGCTTGAGAAGATGGTGTAGATGATAACTTATTGTTTGTGGAAGTTTATAAGTATTTGACCAATCTTTGGAAGCTGGAAAAATCGAAAATTTGTCTCAAAACCATAAAGAAACCTTTCCGTTCAGAAAAACTGCAAATTTCACATAAGGGTCACACTGTGGGTCGTGCGAGGGGTCTCTCTAAGGGTTGCACTATGCAGAAAGGTCACACAATGGGTCACACTACTCCCAAAATGCAACAAAACCCTCGTTTCTTTCACAAATTTTTCTCTTTTTTTGAATTTGAGTAGCTTAGGAACCTTTACAATTACCTTTGGAACTCCTTTAAACTTATTACATCAATCATGTAACTTTTGTGACTTTTAAAACTAACCTTTTAAATAATTTTGTTACTACTCCTGACTTTGGTGACTTTATGATTGAAATGGAAAAATGATAACCATGACCCTAGTGACCTAATGGTGACCTTTAAAATCATGATGATGGGACTGAGGTTATGGTGATGACTTATTTGAGTGATGACACAACAATTTTGGATGATGATGATGACTGGGACATGAAATTTTGCGAGGAGTAATAACATACCTAGACCAACTAACCAACGATCAAATTTTACTTTGAAAATTTATTTGGGAATGTAATAATTTGACCTAAACCCTATAAACTGATTTTGAAAGAGATAATTTGATCACTAGTGACTACTGTATTCTAACAGTATGCAATGGTATTGGCCGTATTTTTATGCAATGGTATTGGTATTGGTATTGACAAGGAATAAGGGTATTGGAAATGCATATTTGTATTGGTTTTGGTATGGTATTGGTATGCATATCATTGCCAATGCATACCATTTCCGTGCAATGGTATGCAATGGTATTGGTATTGGTATGCAATGGTATGGTATTGGTATTGGTATTGTTATTGTTATTGGTATGGTATTGGTATTTGTATTTGTATTGGTATTTTTATTGGTATGGTATTTGGTATGGTATTGGTAATGGTATTTGTATGGTATGGTATGTTATTGGTATTGGTATTGGTATGGTATAGTATGGTATTGATATGGGTATGGTATTGGTATTGGTATGGTATTGGTATGCATACCGTTGCTGTGCAATGGTATGCAATTGTATTGGTATTGGTATGCAATGATACGGTATTGGTATTGTTATTGGTATGCAATGGTATGGTATTGGTATTGGTATGTTATTGGTATGGTATGGTATGCTGTGGTATGGTATTGGTATTGGTATGGTATGGTATGGTATGGTATGGTATTGGTATTGGTATTAGTGTGGTATGGTATGGTATTGGTATTGGTATTGGTGTGGTATGGTATTGGTATTGGTATCGGTATGCAATGGTATTGGAAGTATTGGTATGAAATGGTATTGGAAATGGTATTGTCATTGGTATTGGAAAGGCATAATGGTATTGGAAATGCATATTGGTATTGGTTTTGGTATGGTATTGGTATTGGTATGCAATGGTATGAAATGGTATTGGTATTGGTATGGTATGGTATTGGTATTGGTATGCATACCATTTCCATGCAATGGTATTGGTATTGGTATTCAATGGTATGGTATTGGTATTGGTGTTTGATCCCAAGACAATTTTGACTTGTGGCCCTATTCTCCCTAACTTGTTAGATGATAATGGATTTGATTGGTGTGCTAAAAGATATTTTCATTGTTGTGTAACAAGATCCATAGGATACCATGGAAAGAGGACGTGGATGACATAGACCTACTAAATCACAGAGAGGAAAGTGGGTGGAAGAGGATATGACAACGAAATCTACAGATACAATAAAAGTAAGAATAAAAAGCAACCTCAACCAAAGGATCAAGGTCTTTATGAATTCACAAATGCTACAACATAGAAGAGATAAAGTCTTTTTTTTTTCCATATAGCCTTTGAGCTCAAACTTATTGGTGGAAAATGCACAAGAATAGTGATTAAATGTGATTCTACAATCAAGGGAAAAGTTTGAAAATTAGGATGGCCATGTGGGATAGGGATGTTGGATACTTTTCTTGTTGAAATTTTGGCTCGACGTAAATACCTAGGTTTGTAAAACAAAAATAAACTCCAAAACATGATATCAATATGTCAAAAATGTTACTAAGGTGAGGTTTTTTGTTGCATAGCAAATTCGTTGAAATATATAATTGGTGTACTAAACATTATTGACTATGTTGTGTATTATAGGAGCCAGATGAGGCCATGGAAATATATTGTGTCATATCAAATGAGGACACAATGGATGATGTAGGACATCAGGTACTCTAATTTTGACTTAACTTAGGAAAAATTAATCTGATGGCATTTTGTGAAACGTCCATGTTTTTTCACAAAATTATTAAATTTTATAGTGTATTATACAATATTGTCAGAAATTAATGCATGTTGTTGATTATTTTAGATGGATATTGGAGAAAATGTAGAGCTTGAGCATTCAAATAGAAAAAGAAAAAGATATGTACGTGGACATGGACCTAAAACTATTAAATCATGTAGAGGACAGTGGGTGGAAGAGGATATGACAATGGATCTTACAGACACAACAAATGATTGCACTGAACAAGAGGTTGGTCTGGAATATAGTACATGGGATGCATACTTTGAGAAAATTGTTTCTTGTGGATGTTCTGTATGTCATGGAAAGAAACAATTCAAATGAGCGATTGTACAAAGACATTGCATAGATGATGATCTTCCAATGGGTAGTATTCCTTCTACAATCGATTCAAATCGAATTGGAATTGTGGTAAGGAATTTTCCAATTTGGTATAAATAATATGTATACTTCTTTTAAACATTGTTTTATATTATTTAAATAATTAATTTTTTTCTTAATGAATACTTGCAAGATAAATTTATTGGTTTAAAGTTTCCTGGATCATCGACTTCTAGCCTAGAGGATGAAGATCAGTTATCAGATGATACATGTAACAAAAATATGTTAACATATACCAGCTCTGAAGACTGGCCCTTGAGTTTGAGATCAATTTACAAAGAGAAATTTGATCGTCGATTATATTTTTCTTGGCCCAGTGATCAACAACTACCTAGAGTGTATGAGGTGCTTCAATTTTGGGAATACAACTACATGATATGACCCTCCAATATTCATGGAGGAAATCTGGGCCTCTTTACTGTCCAAAATGTCCATGTGGGATCTAAAAATAGAAACAATTCACAACAAACTTTTAGGAGATTAATGCCATATTATGGTCCATCATATTATAGTGGTGAATGGAAAAGGCTAGAAGAATATAAGCCTAGCATGTCAGCATATGGTCTAAATTCAAATATGTATACACATCGTCTCCAATTGGAAAGTGGAAAAGAAATTAATAGAGGTCATATTATGTATATAGATGGACGTGCATACACACACAAAAATATTTTAGGTTTTATAAATAGTAGTAAGGGAAGGGACCCTAATGTAAGACCAAATTGTCAATTTATTGAAGTTATAAATAATAAAGATGGAGATATGGAAAGAGAGGTTGATAGATTGATAATGGTTTAGGCTATTATGAACCTTACCATTGGGCATGAGTTATTGATTAATTACCCCTTCATAAAACACACTCTTGCATGAAAGAAAAGGGAAGAAATAGGTCTCCCTAAGGATGTTCATAAGGGCAGAAAACCAAAGAATAATCAATGAGTGTGGATTGACATTTTATACACTATGTTGTCAAAATTGTGTTTTATTTTAAATTATTGTATAAAATAAGTAGTATATAAAATAATATTTTCTATTCAATTGGTGTATATATGTTCATACATTCTATATTCATATTGGTTAATACAATATATTTGATTATATTTCTTTGAAATTGATACAATTATGATTTATCCAATTCTTTCCAAACATTAAATAATGCTTGTGTATGTTGATAGGTAGAAGACATTGATGATACACCTACTAATACCCAAGATCAAACTGGGTTATTGATATTTGGACGGGATGATCCAAACCATCCTTTAAACCATACCAGGGAGAAAAAAGAAACATTGAAGATAATACTACCAACTAGTAAGTTTGAAGAGCTGATGAGATTAGCATACAATGATGACATGCCACATAGCGTTAACGATGATGATGATAGTGAAAATACAGTGCATGAAGAAGGATTGAATGAAATTCTTACAGGTTTCTTTGGGGATGGAAACAATCATGACGATAATGATCATATGGTTGAAAGTAATGATGATAGTAGGGGTAATTACCACCAACGTAATCATGATGATAACAACCTAAAAGAATCAACCAAGCAAGTTGTGAAGACACCTGTGTTCATATTGGGTGCAAGTAGAACCTCAAAACTTGCATGCACATTGATATTATTAGAAATAAAATCACTATTTGGTTGGTCAGACAAAGGATTCACTACCCTACTGAAGTGAGTTGAAAAGTATTTCTTACTTTGCATTGTCAATTGGTGTACATAATTTGTAAACATTCATCAACTACATTTATATTTCTTTAATGGGGTGTTATAAAACATATATTGTATATAAACAATAGTAGTGTAGATTGGCATATCAAACATGTTCTTCATAAGTCAAACATTTAATTGATTTAATCTCTAGAAATATTACAAGGCACTAAAAACTAAAATATTCCCTGAAGAGAATGTGTTGCCATCAACTTGCAGAGAAGCACATCAGTTATTGGATGAGTTGAGGATTGAATATAAACAAATTCATTCATGTAAAAATGATTTCATTTTACACAGAGGTTAATATCAAAACAAGGTAGAATGTCCTGTATGCAAAGAGAACATATATCGCACAGATGTACAAGGTGCTACAGTTCCAAAAAAGGTTTTACGCCACATGCCAATTATACCTAGACTTCAACAAATGTTTCATTGTAAGTCACTTGAACAATTGTTGGGATGGCATGGAAAGAACATGAGTAAATATGGATTCATGCGAATTTCGGCCGACTCGAAAGCAATGAAAACATAGAGGCATAACGACCAAGTAAATTAAAATATGAACCACGTAATAGTAGGTTTGGTCTTGCAATTGATGGAGTGTGCGCATTCTCTTTCCTCAACTAAAATTATAGTGTTTGGCTAGTCAGATTAATAATATACAATATTACACCACAGATTAGTGTTAGAAAGGAACACCTTATGCTGACTCTCATTGTTCCAGGAAAAGAACAAGTTAAAAATATGGATGTTTATATTGCACATTTTATTGATGAGATGCAACTACTATGGANATGACATATCAAGTTGTCCATCAAATAGTTCCTTCATGTTGTATGGTGTACTATGTTGGAATATTCATGATTTCCTAGGACTTGGTGTCTGTTCTGGTAAGATAAAATATTTACGTATTCACACTCATAATTTATTTTCATCCCAAATTTCATACTTACTTTTATACTATTATTATAATGCTATTAACATTACTTATTGAATTGCAGGGATTCAAACAAGGGGGATATTTGCATGCCCAATATGTGTAGATCAATTTCAAGGGAGGTACTCTAAACATCTACATAAATTTATTTACGCAAACAATAGGGTTTTTCTACCAATAGATCATAATTTTAGAAATCATCTAAAGAATCAATTCGATGGAAAATTTGAAAATAGAGGCCCTCCCATGATTATGGATCCAGGTGATTGGATTAAGAAGTATGAAGATGATGAATTTAAAGGTTGGGAATATTTTTTTGATCGAGGTGATTCAATTGAAGAACCAGAACAAGTTGTAGTTAATATGCTAGAAGGAATGAAAAGGAAATCCATATTTTATGTGCTCCTTTACTAGAAGGATCTATTAATATCTCACCTATTAGATCCTATGAACATCTTCAAAAATGTCCTAGCTTCTATATTTCAACATATATCAAACAAAGATAAGGACACCTTTTCTTCGAGGAGAGATATTTCTCTTTCGTGTACCAAATTTGATAGAAGACATTTGTGGCCAAATAGGGAAAATGAAACATATGCAAAAGCTCCATGGATTTTGAAAAAAAAAGAGCTAGACCAACTAAAAAATGACATCCGTTCAATAAGGACACCTACTGGCTATGGGTCATCATTGGATAAAGCTTTTATAGTTGATGGGCATATCACATGATTTAAAATACATGATTTTCATAATTTTCTGAAGGTATTATATATCATCATTTAAGTTTTACTGGTAACATTGATTTAGTACTAAATATATTTTGATATTTTGTTGTGTTAAAAAATACTAATGACCTATGATGAATGTGCTTGATATCATATCATGCCATTGACAATTAGGGGGGATTCATGTCTTATCGTTGACTTAAGGAATGCCATAATTCGATTTTCAACATTTATAAGGTATGTGGTGTGAAATGTTCATATGTGAGAGACATAGAGATATTATATTCCATTTTAATTTTTCACTAAAGGTTCATACTAATTTACTATTCTTATAATAGGTGGGTAACCTCCAAGGAGATCCATGAATGTGAAATACTAAAATGGAAGAAGGAAATTGCAGAAATTGTACGTGTATTTGAGAAGGACCTCCCTACAAGTTTCATGGACCTACAAGTCCATTTAATTATACACCTAGTCGATGGCATTGAATTGGCGTGTTTTGTATCAATGAGGTGGATGTTTTTCTTTGAGAGGTATATGAAAAATCTAAAAAGATATGTCCGAAAAAAGGCACATCCAGAGGGTTGTATGGCTAAAGGGTATGTATTGAATGAAGCATTTTTCTTCCTATGTGAATTCCTTGGTAAGGATTTTGAAGATGGGCCACGCTTTTGGGATGAAGAATGAGCATCAGATATTATTGATGGAGAAAAACCACAATCTAATGGTGTTCAAGTAGAAATTAGTAAGTAAATTCATGATCATTAATGTGGTTATTTTCCTTGCAATCATTAATTTTCTTTGTAATTTATTTGTCAAATTAACTTAATAACATTTGGAGTTTGAAATAAACATGTTGACATGTAATAGGTGTAGACAAAAGTCCAATACTCAACAAGTTCATTATGTACCACATGGGATTTATGAAAAAATGGATTGATTTGTATGATAAAAAGAGAGAAGAAGTGTTAGAATCAAGGAGACAGTTTAAGAGATCCAACCCAAGGAACATTGCACTTACCAGTGATCTGCTTGGGGAATGGGGCACAGATTGCACTCTATAATGGGTTACTGAAAAAAATCAAAATCAAATAGAAGATGCATGTATAGATTCAAACATAACAACAGATGAAATCAACATGTGTAGAGGATGTGAAAGAAAGTTACAATTGGAATTTTACAAAATGTTGTTCCCTTACAGTTTTGACACTATTAACTATTTTAATATTCGTCATTATATTTGTTTTCACTGAAATAAATGGTCTTTCACAGGCGAGGAAATATCCTGCAATGTGGGCATATGGACGACATTATCATGTAGAAAGTATATATGTAAAGAGACGATCCTTTGATTGTGGCATCATGGATGATTTCAAGAAATCCAGTCGAGCAAGATCAAAAGATAAGAAAATTACTGAAGGGAATCTACAATATGTTGGAAAAATCCAAGAAATTATTGAGTTGGATTACCACTCTTTTAAATGTTTTATTTTTAAGTGTAGATGGTATGAAGCATTTGAAAGGACATGAAGACATGATACCCATATTGTATTGTTTTCTATAGATTCCTCGAGGTTCCTACTGGAGGATAAGGAGCCTTATGTTCTACCAATTCATTGTGAGCAGGTATTTCTTTAACTCAAATAAGAGGCAATAGTGATCATTAATCTATTGATTCATAGTTTTTTGCGATAGTATATGTGTTTATTAATAAATAAAAGTGTGATAAGATATTTATAATATATGTATGTTGTTCATGTGAAGGTATTTTTCTATGAATATATTTTGGACCCGAAATGGATATTTGGCATACATTATGATCCAAGATTAAGACATGTATTTGACAATGCTTTAGTGGATATTGAGAAAAACAATGATGCCCAACAAAATGAGAGAGATGGATTAGAGAGCATCAAAGAAATTAACATCCATGATGATGTTGAAGATGGTTATGTTCAGGCACAAGAAGACAACAATCCAAAGTTAGATGATTTTATGGAAGACAACAATATGGATGATATAGAAAATGATGATCCAAATTATACATATGTTAACAATATAGATGGTCTACAGTCAAATTTCAATGATTATGAAGATGATGCAGATCAAGAAGAGGATGATGATAATATTAAATACTTGAAAGAACATATGAACATTGACAATGATAAACTGGATGACATTGTTACAGACAATAATGTTAATGAACAAGACTTCTAAATTTTCAAAATTATTTGTAATCCAGTTTTTAAAATGGCGTTGATTCTTATGGCCCAAAATTTCATGAAATGCTTCAATATTATTTTTGACAATACAAATTACTTTTGGAAATATCCTTAAAGTGTTCAATATTTTCTATGAATTATTGGCAAAAAAATTAGGATTACTTATTTAAGAGTTAGCATGGTTAGTGGTCATTTATTGGCAATTGTTAAAAAATATAATTAAATATATCGTATATTTAAATCAATGTAAATCCAGACAATTAGGCTAATTAATGTATCGAAAGTTTATTCATTAATTTATATTTTAAAACAAATTGAAATATTTCACTAAGCCTAAACCTAATACCTTAACCTTTATACCATCTAACCCCTAACCCCTTGAAACATGGACAATCTTGAAGATTATGTGGGGACATCAGACATCCTTGTGTCTTGAAACCCTCCCATACCATCAAGCTACATGTTCCTTGTATAACCATGCCAAATTTCAATGTATACAGGCACAACTTGGAGAAATTTCAATGTTGGCCTCATTCACTGGTAACCATGTAGGGTCGATTGATGTCATTAATCCCTTCACCTGATATAATCCCTAACCCATTAACAATTAAACCACTTGCATGTTGAACCCTATAAAATTCTTTTGGGATGTCTCAACTTAATAGAATCATGGTTTATTGATCATTAGGTTTCGTTGTAAAGATGGGTATGTCAGGTTTGATCTTTATTGTCATGGATGGAGAAATCGGGTCATGATGAATATGATAATGATGAAAATGACAACCATGATGATGGAAATGATGAAGATAATTATGTCCATAAGTCTTAAAAACCTCCCATACCATCAAGGCATGCGCCTAGCGTAAGCATGTAAAATTGCAATGGATACAATCACATTTTGAAGAAAATTCAACATTGACCCCATTCATTGTTCATTGTGTGAGGTCGATGGATCACATTGGTGGTGGGCATGTTGAAATTTCCAAGACATTTAAAGAGAGTTATGAAAAATATTCTATAGAAGGGATTGACGAATGATGACAATGAACGTTAATGAAAACATGGATGATCTCGAAGATTGTGTGGGGAAATCAAACATACTTGATTATTTGACACAACCGGCCCCTCAGCGGACGGTCGCTCCACCAGGACCTTCTTTTTACACTGGCCCGAAGAGTCCAAGCTCTTCCAACTCCCCTCGGGAGTCTTCGTCACCCACAGGATACCTCTCGGCGATCTTCCCCCCTTCGCGATTCGGGGAATCGGACCTCGCGATATCGCGAAACTCGTAGAAATGTTCCCTTGCCACTCAAACGCCGAACCCCGAATGTCGATGGTCAACGGTCAAACCTCAGGATATCGCCACTGGCGATGCCAACCACTTGACTCTCCAAACCCCGAATGCTGAGGTACCGAGCCCTCGCTACAACACCACTTGTACCCCACTCACTCCCAAGCCCCCCGATGCCACGTTGCCTCGGGATTTCGCAGATCGCGAATCCACGATGCTAGAGTTCCTCGACGTCGAGAACCCCGAATCCCCGAACCCCGATTCCTAGGGATTCTTCGACGCGTGTCCCACCAAATCAAACGGTTCCGATTAGATCGAGAAATCGTCGATCGCGATTTTAATACGCAAGCGTTTTACAACCTTGAAAACCCTGATGCCTCCAAATGCCGACTCGCTGAGATCTTCGGCCACGTGTCCCGTTCTGATCGACGGCTCCCACTAAATCGGGAAATCGCGACTCGCGATTTCGACGTGCATGAAATCCTTGCACTCGCCAACCCTGATATGCCGATATACGATGTCGAATGGGTTCTCTCGAGCACCCGTGAGTTAACCCCCTCGCAACTCCTCTGTGATCTGACGGTCTGCAGGATTTCACAATTTTCCTCAACAAATTCAAGTCGTCGATTCTCTTCCTCTTAAGAATCCTCCGGCTTCTAAGCTTTCCCTTGGTTCAAAACTCTCCCAGGCCTGTTCCTGCCACATGAACGAGGAACTATCCCTCCTGAGCTTTGTTCTTCAAATTCCTTCAGAGACTTTGCGCATGATGCCTGCGCTCCACCTTCAACCACTTTCAAGGTGTTGAAATCTTCCAGGTTCTATGCTTTTCCAGTCACAGCACCCCTGGCCTTTCTTATCTCAGAATTGCTATTGAGACTTCACGTCCAACCTGCACTCGCCTGCACGGTTCAAACTGTCAACACAACTCTAGTTGATGAGAATAAGAGTTCACTATTGAACCTTTTCAACGCACTCTATACGGAGGAATTCGACTGCACTCTATGCAGGAATCTCCTGTTCAAACAGTGAAACAATCTAGAACTTATTCTCTCATTCTCTCAGGTTACGCACCTAATATGCAATCACATATGCAGCATATAGAAGATAATCATAAAAGGAAGCAAGTATGCAAAAGCATAATATCAACAACACAAAGAGGCCAAACACATCCATGGAATTGAATCAAAGCTTTTCCTATTAATTCAATATCTGTACATGGGTGTTCTTCACAAGCTCTTTGCTCTGCTTCTCTTCTCTCAACGCTTGCATGAATAATCTGAATGTTACAATGTACAAAGGAGGGTGCCTATATTCCATTTTCCCTCTCGAAAGTAAAACTGTCTAGTCTACAGTTAATTCTTAGCTAATCGCATTAAAACTATTAAATGCCTTCCTATCTATAATACAATACAAGTGCGCCCAGCTTTGAATGCCTTCATTTAAATGGCGGTGCAACAAATTTCCAAAGTGATTCAAAAGTGTATGTGCTGGCGCTGTCCAGCTGTTCCTCTCTTTCTACGTGCTGGCTCGCTTGATGAAGTCGTAGATGCTCCTGCATTATACTCCTCGGCTTAAAAGATTTCATGGGCTCATGCTCATGAGCTCCTGCACAGTCTGTCCATGCTTTTGTATTGTTGCTTCGGTCTCCTAGCTGGCATCCTCCACTGGGTGGTTCTTTCATTTTACCAGGTATTCAAAATATTGCTTTCTCCTGGTCTTCCTTCCTATTCTCTTATCCAGTATGTACTCCATCTGAGGCTTCTGTGTAACTAGAAACTGCTTCTACCATTGGACCACTGGTTCCTCAGTTCCAGTGCCTGATCCATCAGTTCTATACGGGTATAAGTCTGAAAAATTAAAGATCAGAGATATCCCGATGTCTTCTGGCAACTCAAGCTCATACGCGTTCTCGCCGAATTTCCTCAGAATTCTGCATGGCCTGATCTTCTTCATCTTGAGCTTGTTGTATGTTCCCCATGGGAACCTTTATTTCCTCAAATGCACCAGAACCATGTCCCCAACTTCAAACTGAAGTTTTCTTTTTCTCTGATTGGCTCTGCGCTTATATTCCTGATTGGACTTCTGCAGTCACTGTCTCACCTGTGCATGAAGTTCCTGCATCGCCTCCGTGA
>JASDQU010503800.1:9185-21727 GCA_032191745.1 Picea mariana
GGGTATACCCTCCAAGGAGCCCGAGTGAGTTTGGCCAATGTCAATTCCAGGTACTGTGAAGACTTTCCCCTCCACAATCACCTTGGGTAAGAACCTAGAGAGACAGGACACTAAGGTCACCACAAACAACAGTAAAGCCTAGGGGAACAGTCGTCAGTCCGATCCACATGCAAGGGCAAGGTATCTAGCCCGAAATCAACTCAAAAGGCTTCCACTCATCATTGTGGGTATACCTTCAAGTGATCCCCGTAATACATGCAATCTCTACACCGATGTCAACAAAGCAAGGTTAGTAACTCTGCCAACACCAATGCGACCTAGTGCTTGACCCTTGTGTTAGAAGGGATTCCCAGGACAATATGTTGTAAATGGAATTTAACACTCCCTAACTCAAGATGCTATTGTGTGTTTTGAGCTTTTGGAGAGTGTATCTCTCTTCCTACTCCAAAGCACTAGCCTAGCTAAATGTTGGTGTATAAGAGCCCTAGAAAAGAGTTACTAGATAAATTTTAAGATTATGCAATGTTTTTAAAAGTTGTTGTTTACTCAAAGGTCACGGAAGTGAAACTCGTGTTGTATGACTCTAACCCAAAAAATGCAAGGATAATAATGAAATATAACACTTTTCATTCAATGAATCCTATTTATGGGAGAGAGAGAGAGAAGTTTCCAAATAAACCCTGTACTATAATGCAATGCACAATTTCCTTTCAAATGTCAATTCAAACAATCATTCATAAAGGACTATTCTCTATGCGTCTTTTTCAAATACTTCAATAAACTCTAAAATTTAATTTTTCAATGTTTTCTAAAAGACAAAAAACAATGTTTTTGAAAGAAAAGATTATTGTTCACTTTCAAAAAATAATTCTCACTATATCAATGAGAAAACATAAAAATCAAATCATAAAGAAACAATCAATAACAACCCAATCAACTCTTTCAATGAAAGAAAAAACAAGGAGCAAACCAATTAGTCTTCCCAATGCAAACGAAAATGTTATTTCAAACCAATAAGCAAATGAGAAAAACCAAACACTTAACTCTCAACCAATCACTGGTTCTCAACCAATCGGACACACTCAGCTCTTGAAGTTAGAGAGAATGAATTTGCCAATAAGAGTCAAGAAATGAAAGCCAAGCTACAAAGGACAAGAAAAACCTTGAAACCCTAAAATTGTTCAAGCATGCAAACTAAAGCAAAAGCTATATCAATCAGAAGTCCAAGAAGCCAATAAGATGTATTTCAACTGATCTGGGCAGTCAAAAAGATAAAAACTCAATTTCAAAAATTTTGAAAAGACTGTTCGCAGGCAAGGAATGTAACACAGTGCGAGAAGCTATGATTCTCGCAGGCAACCTTTGAGCAAGGTGTGAACACCTAGCACTGAACCCTATGAACAGGGTGCGAACCTGACCAGTTCTCATAGGCTGCAGTTAAACGTAGTGCGAGAAGTCCTGAAGATGACAAAAATTTTAAAAATGAAAGCAAAAGTGACAAAGGCTTTTGGACCCAGAAGGTCTCTCAGGATATCCTAAGGACTCAGAGACTGACAAGACAAGAGAAAAATGAAACTGGAGCAAATGGCCACAGAAAATACAAAAATCCACCAAAAAAAATGGGATTGTCCCCAGTGGAGTCGCCAATTTTGTTTCAGGATTAATCCGTAAGTGCGGACACGAACCGATCTCCCTAGATCCACCTGGATCTAGAACAAAACAGGACAGAATAATACTCTTTCCCTAGATTTAGACTATTGAATGAACTAGGAGGCAGGAATCATGAACGTACCTTATGATCACTTCCTTGGGTCTTTGTTGTACCAGCTTCGCTCCAATGCTCTTGTGCCGCCAAGACTAGGACAGCTCAAACCAATTGAAGTGAAAACAACTCAATATATCCAACAGTTAATCTATACATATGATCAAGGAGTTATGTAATAAAGTGACATCAGCTTTATGGGAAAGGGACATATAACTGTATTAAATTGATAGAAAGTGAGAATTACAACCTATACCTTGATGTTGCAAACCTCCTTTCGATGGCTCCTAGCTCTGACACACACACTTGCTCATGCATGAAGAAGATCAACCACTTTTGATAACCTTGCTGGTGTCTCTAGCTGCTGTAGCATCCGTCCTTCATACAATCTTACACTAATTCTCCAATAAATCTCTTGCTAGTTTGCTGCTTAACCTTTTCCATGAGCATTCCCCTCAATATATAGGAGAGATTAGATTAGTTACTTGGATAGGAATGATCCCAATATATCAGGAAAACCAGTACTTAGATAACCATTCGAATGCCAACTCATCCTTCTAGAAGATTCCCTTCTAGAAGGTTCGAGAATTTATCTTTTTCCTTCCTTTAGAAGATGTTCGCACCCTGATAGTTAGGTACAGTGCGAACTTCTCGCACCCCGGATTAATGTAGCCTGCGAGAATCATGCATTCTCATAGGCAAATATATAGGTAGCCTGCGAACCTGCCTTAAAAATATGATTTCTGGAAAGAGACAAAGGTAACTTTTCTCAGGAAAGTGTTCTAGTGAAGAGTCTAATTTCTCCATCATCATTACATCATCATGAAGACCAAAATTATGGATAACACTTCCAGATCTAAAACTTTTCACTATTCTTACCTTTATCAGAGCACAGATCTTGCAGATCTAGAAATATTCACTATTCTTACCTTTATCAAAGCACAGAGCTTGCAGATCTTACCTATTTTCTTCATATCTGAACTCTTTTCTTGGCACAGAGCTTCACAGTTCAAGTAGAATGTTGCGCACTAGGGAAACCAATCTATGCACGGAGCTTTCACAGTTTCAGGTCAAATCTTTGCACAAAGCTTCTTCTTTCTCAGTTCCCAACAATCACAGTTTCACGTCGAATCTTTGCAAAAAGCTTCTTCTTTCTCAGTTCCCAGCAATGACAGTTTTAGGTCCTGGCAACAGAGCCATTTGTTGGCACAGGGGCAGACCTAGGGTTCAACGCTACAACAGTGCACCAACAAAACCCTGACTACCAGCCCTTTCGGCAACACCTGCGAAGTAGATGAAGTCTCACCCAAGGTAGAGACAAGGGTGGTTGCATGACTCAGATGTCTGCAACCTTAGCTGGGACACAGATCTGTGATTCTAATACCGAACAGAGCCCTCAGCACCGACATTTCACCAATATTTAACCAATATCTACTCCGTGGATAGAACAGAGCATCGCAGCATTCATTCAAATCTAATGTATCTAAGCACATAGCATAAAGAAATAGATCATATCGAGCAGATTTGAGCACTAAGCACGTTCACATAAGCCAGATCTAGCATCCAGATTCATCATAAGCAGAAAGTATAACTGATATAGCTATCTATATATATCAAGCACTTAGGAGATAACACCTAAATACACCAACACATCACACAAAGTAGAGCAACACAACATATACGTGGTTCACCCCCACCCTGGGGCTACATCCACCAACTCTTCTTCTTTATTAGCTTCTTCAATCGGATACATGCATAGAGACACAAAAACCTTACTCAGCATAGGACAAGAGATCTGCGCACCTCGCTAGATCCTCCTTCCTTGCGTTATAGCACAAAGTCTTTCACAATCTGTTACAACCTCCTACACTTAGCTCTGTAAGTCCCTCACAGTATGCAAAAAGCATTTGCAAACCATACTTTCACCTAGCACAACATCACACAAATTCCTCTATCTATCCTTACATCGCCTAGACATCTATATATATATTACAAAATAGGCCTAAACATCGGTAAACCCATGGGCCGACATCCCATACTCGCTACATATTCCCAAATCCCAAAAAGGGGTCGAGATGCCGTGATCTCTGCTTCATCTTGTGCTCCTCATTCGATAGGCTGTTGAAGTCCAAAATAGGTCAAACTTGACCAAGAATCTCCCCAAACTTGGTCAAGGGCCAACAACACTCATCCAACAATACTACTACAGCCACATCCCATCCCAGAGCACAAATCAGAAAGCATATCCATGGATTTCATCACAGGGTTTCCCAAGGCTCATGGAAAAGACTTCATTTTAGTAGTGGTGGACAGGTTGACAAAATTTGCACACTTCTTTTCCATTGCCACAGATTTCAGTGTAGCACAGGTTGCAAACCTATTCTTCAGGGAAGTGTTCATATTGCATGGGTTGCCCAAAACCATAGTGAGTGACATGGATAGCAGGTTCATGAGCACTTTCTGGTAGGAGCTCTTCAGGTTAGTAGGTATGGCCCTGACACCTAGTACCAGTTATCAACCTCAAACGGATGGCGAGACAAATATAGTCAACAAATGGGTGGAAGGCTACCTCAGGAATTATGTGGCAGGGAAGTAGAAAGCATGGGTTAAATGGATTCACTTGGGGGAATATTGTTACAACACCACTCATCGTATGTCCATTGGTATGCCACCATTTAGGACCTTATATAGCTATGACACTCTCTCATTTGTTGATATTGCATTTGGTGACAGCAGGGCTCCCATGGTTCAAGATTGGATTCAGCAGAGTCAGGACATACTGAAAAAATTGAAGGACCACCTACAAAGGGCACAAAATCAATAGAAGGTACATGCATAGAAGCACAGGGTTGAGCACACCTTTGAGGTCGGTGACTTGGTTTACTTGAGGCTCCAACCGTATAGGTAGGCATCCATTAAGATAAGTGGCGTAGAGAAGCTTCGACCTCATTTCTTCGGTCCATACAGAGTTACCAGGAGGATAGGATCTGTGGCATATGAGTTGGATCTACCATTGGGAAGCAAAATACGCAATGTCTTTCATGTTTTATGCTTGAAGAGGGCCATCGACAATCATATCACTCATATCAAGGAACTACCACCTATGAATGAAGAAGGACAGTTGGTACTGATACCACAGGAGATACTTGAAGTTAAGGATAAAAATATGAGGAAAAGAAGCATCAAAGAATATCTGGTTAAGTGGAAGAATCTACCCATGGAGGATGCCACTTGGGAAGGGGAGCAGTAAATCCAGGAGACAGGTCCAGAATTTCTTGTGGGAAAGCAATTTCTAGCAGGGGAGACTATAATGTTCCCCACATATTGATGAAGAGAGTTGGAGAGACTCGATAGTCTAGATTTCCCCACTAGACTATAGTCTCAAGCATATTGGGGATAAATTCAACCAGAAAACATAACATTCTAAAGTTAAGTTGAATTTGTGTGGAAAAGGATAACTCAAGGAAAGAAAAGAAAAGATGAGTTAGTTTAAGAGTTAACCCTAGAGGTTAATTAACTCAACAGATGAATATACTAGAGCTATAAAGGAAAGGGCAGGGCACACTCCTTAGACATTCTGGATTATTATCTTATTTTCATTGGAGCTCTTGAGCACAATCAGTTTTGATGGTTTTGAGTCTAAAACCCTAGAGATCAACTCGGTGATGAAATACCCCACCTTTCTTGATCTAGGCTTGGTCTCTAGGGTGAAATAATTCTCCCACACCATTCTACAGTGTTTCAGGGTTTGTTCTGCAAGCATATTTCAAGCTAGTGTGCAACCTAGGGGGTTTCCAGCTAGGGGGGCGCACCATCTTGGAGAGATTTATTCAATATGGAGGAAGGAGAAGGTATTTGATAAAAGTAGCACCTGGGTTCTCTTCGTAGGGTCCCTGACATCATTCTTGGTCTATTCCGGAGGACATTATCCTTGCAGTTTATTTCTGGGAGCTTGGCACGAATTGGAGAAGAGAAGGGAGCATTGCAAAAAGAGGTTTTCAGTGTTTAGTGGCTCAGATCTTCATAGATTGACTTGATACTTCATCATATTGGTAGCATTGGCCCAATCTACATTCTAGTATACTTTGGTGGTATTTAGAGACTCCTAGAGGGGAGAAAGAATTCTCCTTGACTTAATCAAACCAGGAGGGCACAATCCAGTTGAGGGTTTGCCTAGTTGGAGGAAAAAAACTTCTCAGATCAGCTTGATACTTGGTCTAGAGGTTTCTATCAGCCCGATCTACATTCTGGGAGATTTTGGAGGGATTTGGAGGTCAAAAAAGGGAGGGCTGAAACTTGAGGGTTTAGCAGCATCCAGAGCAGGGCGCAACTCAACCAATTGGATGGGTTTTGTAGACTATTGATGGGGTCTTATTATATTTAGTCTGAGCTTGCTTGTTGGTGTCCTTTGGAGGCTTGGGTCTCTTATCAGTCATCCTTTGGGGGAACTTATCTTTGTATTGTTATTATTGTATCAGTTGGCAACCCATTTTGATACTATTGGGGCTTCCTTCCAGATCTGAAGACCTCTTGTATACGGGATCTCCTTACTATCTAAATAAAGGTCAGATCTGACATTGTTGGTTCTCTACTGGTGTTCTTTATATCTCTTGTCTTGTTTATGATTATATGCTTCATATCTATTTCTCAATCAACATTAAGTAGTCCAAATGCACATCTTCATGAATACACCTGCAAACACATGAACAAACATAGCAAACAGTAAACAGTTAGTGTTTCAAGAAAAAAAATTGGCTCAAGAACATTACATATTCAGGGCGTTGGAAAAAAGGACACAATGTTCAGTGTCGATTATGAGGCTAGGAGGAAACTAGGAGCATCGATAATCCTTCTTATTCAACCTTTAATCACTCATGTTCTTGTATATCCACTTAGAATTGGTAGTTTATGAACACTAAACAAAGGTTACTTTGTTATTTTGTATACTCAGTATTAAGCCTCTGCCTTAGGGAAAGATCAGGTCTCTTCTGATGTAACATTTGTTTTAATGAACAAAACTTTCCTTCAAAGTAGCATTTCAAAGTACTACAAATAAGACAAAAAAATACTATTATATTGTTGTTGCAGTTTATGACATGTGTAGAATGGAAGACAAATATTGTACTAGTGTGATGAAATGACTCATCTAGAATTTTTTTAATCCAGTGCTACAATTGATAGTGTTATGGTGATAGAATCATGGGAAACCTTGAACTAGCTAAGACAATTCATGCCTACCTGATGCAAATATATTTATCTTGGCACATATTTGATTCTGGGAGGATGCATCAATTCCTTACATATCCAGGACCCTTTCCTATGATTTAGGTGGAATGACATTACCAGTGATACAAGTGTATAAAATTTACTCAAAATTGTTATGTCCATCCCCAGTGCCCAATCAATTGTGCTTGGTAAGTGTCCAAAATGATCAGAGATATGTAAGTGTCCCGTGACTACACTATGGAACATTTGCAGCCTCAGTAAAACTTTATTATATCCCAACCCACAGGGAATTCAAATTTTGTAAAAATACAGTTTCAGAATCTGATTTGGTATATCAATTTCATTACAATAACATAAGAACTAGAGACGTGCCAATAAAGTGCTCAATCTCCATATTACAAATGTGTGTAGAGAATATATGTATACAAAATGTGTCATAGATAGATAATGGAACTGCAAAATCAAAGATGTTATATGTGCCAAATCCTGGAAATTGTTTTGAAATCAAAGTCTCATAAAAGATACTATATGTTGAGACCCTAAAATATGTATTCTATAATGGCAAAAGAGCATTGAAACTGTTAGATTTTAGGGAAAAAGAAAAACAGAGATATATTTTCAAAACTTGAACTCTACAGTACAAACATATCAGCACTTTAAAAACAAAATCTGAAGTAGATGAAATACTGAAAATAAAAGACTGAATAAGCTAAAGAGAATAAACTTAATCTAGGACTGATCAAGAACAGAAAAATAACATTTCTGGATATTAAACTAAGCTATAAACATAAGTAAACCATAGTAGAATCAGATATGAACTTTACCTTTGGTAAAACAATTAAAGATGTACCTGATGTTAGATGTTGTCCTCTTTAATATGCTCAGAATTTTTTGTTTAAAGATCATGGATCAAAACCCCAAGGGTTTGACCTTAACCATGATCTTAAGTGGATTGCTTTCCAAGGAGCACTCAGGGACAATCAACAAAAAGGGTTGAAACAAAAACAAAACAACTCATCCAAAAATTGTCCAAGCTGAGCTGAAATGATACAGCCAATTAGGGCTTGTCAAACCCTACACAAAACTAGTAAGAAGTCACCAGCAGTAATAGAGTAGGTAACCAGGGTTGCTAGAAAGGAAGCGGTAGCCTTAGGGCAGCCAACAATATCTAGGAATGTAGCAAGGAGAGGCAGCAGCACTCTGGGACAGTAGAAGGACGGCAGCAGCTCTCATAGACAGCATAAGGAGGGAAACATCACACCTCAGAACTGAGGGAGAGGGAAACGAAACACTTAGACATCAGAAGGAGGGCAGCGCAACACCTTTACTTAGCAAGCACACCAAAACAAAATCTCCCAGCCAAAAAGATAAAACATCCATGGAGGTCGTACCTCAGAATTGTAGGAGAGAGTCCACGAAGGAGACCATACCAAGACAAAGAGACCAACCTGAGGTAGCCACAACAAAACTAGACTAAGGAATGAAAGATGAGTGTATGAATAAGAGAGGGGTAGGTCCTCTTTTATAGTTTTAGAAGAGGGTTAGGGTTAAATTAAAGCTAAATGAAATTTTAATTAATAAAAATATTAATTAAAAAGTCAAATAAGTCAAAGTGACTTAAAAAACCGAACACCACATCAAACAAGAAGGAAAACAAAATCAAGCAAGGGGGGGGACTTCAATACAAGGTCAAGGGGGTTCACTTCAATGGAAAACTTTTCCACATAAGTCTCATGATAGCTTATAAACTTTTGTCATCACTGCATAAGAGGAAACATCAATGATGTGGTCATGTCCATCTTTATGGTTGATCATAGGTCTCATGGACCATTCCGAGAGAGAGGAAGAAGATCACACATCATCACATCTTGGTACACAACCAAGAACTACCTGGTCTAGTACTAGGGTACCTCAGAACACATCTGGGGCCCCTAGAACACATATAGTGTCTTTCATCCACCAAGGTACAAGACCAAGGATCAACCCAAGCATTAAGCAAGGATTCCCCGGAACACATCTAGGGGCCCTAGAACACATCTAGGGACTTATATAATCAACCACCAAGGATCACATCCGAGGATCAATCCCAGCACCGAGCAAGGATTCCCTGGAACACATCCAGGGGCCCTAAAACACATCTAGGGACTTACTGCTTGGTCCTTTGACCAAGAACCCCAGTAATATATTGGGGGCCCTCACTAGGGTCTTTTGCCATGGCTCAAACTACTTGGTCCCAAACCAAGAACCCCAGGAGTGCACTAGGGGCCCTATATCTTAGCTAGGGTCTTATGCCATCCTCCCAGAGAATGGCTCTTGAAGCTACACCAATTTCAACAATCCTTCTCAAAAAGAGAGGCATTCTCAGCAACACCAAGCTTGTCTCAAAAGTACACAAACTTTGTCAAGGACAGAGGCTCGGTCAAAATATCTTTGGTTTGTTCCGCCGTCGGAACATACTGAATACTGAGAATGTTCTTTTGCACCATGTCCCGAACATAGTGATATCTCATCTCAATGTGTTTCGATCTCATCATTGTCAATTCCTTCTTTCTGAGAGAAGCCACGAGCCACAAATCTAGCCTTGAATTTTTCAACACTGCCATTTGTTGCGTGCTTTATTTTGTAAATCCATTTAGAGGTTACCACTGATTTTCCATGAGGTCTTGGGACCACTTCCCATACGTAATTCTTTAATATTGAAGTGTACGCTTCTATCATGGCATCCTTCCACACTTTATGTTTGGAGGCTTCTTCAAAAGTGGAAGGTTATGAGTCAATCACAAGATTCAACTCCGCTATTAGGCCAGAGTACTTATCTGGTTTCTTGCTTTCTCTGAAGGTACCTTTAGGTGTTGTATGATTTTCTTCTTCCTTTAGAATTTGTCGGCACCAAGCTGGCTTCCTTTTAACAAGAGTTTTCTCTAAGGAAAACTCGACATAATCCCTTAAGGGATCCACTGAAGGCTCTATGGAATCCTCCCTCTGCTCATCTAGAAGTGGTGTATCTGAAGGTACCAGAGATGGAGCTAACTACTCCTCTGAATCACATGGAAGTTCTTTGGAACGGAAAAAGGTTGCTTCCTCATGAAAAGTCACATCTTTGCTGACCTCAATGAACTTTTTTCCCGAAGGACTCTAAATTAGTCCTCTTTTCTTTTGGTATATGAATGTAGACTGAACTACCAAAGATTCTCAAATGATCAACTAAAGGCTTCTTACCGATGAAGACTTATTCTGTAGTTTTCTCTTCTAAGGATTTATGAGGACACATGTTCTGAATATAGATTGCAGTTCTTGCAGCTTCGGCCCAAAGGGATAAAAGGTAGATTTTGATCATACATAATGGCTCTGGCTACTTCACAGATTATTATGTTCTTTCTTTCTGCAACCCCATTCTATTCGGGATTATAAGGCACAGTCAGCTCCCTCTTAATCCTTGAATCCCGAAAAATATCATCGTACTCGTGGGAGTCAAATTATTTTTCATTGTATGTTATGAAAACACGGATGTGTCTACCTATCTGATTCTCAACAAGATTCTTAAAATCGTGAAATTTTCTAAAAGATTCATTATAGTCTTCAAAAAATAAATCCAAGTTTTATGAGAACAATCATCAATAAAAATGATATAATAAAGACAAACATTCATATATGGAGCAGTCATATGTCCACAAAGATCAGAATGAATAAGATCTAAAATTCCATTAGTTTTTCTATTACTGTGAAGGTAAACTTTCTTTGTATTATTACCTAGAGAACAACCTCTACAAGCACTAACATGCTCAAATGAAAAAACTGGCATGCCTGTTACCATCTTTTGCAAACTTGGGAGTGCGGTGTAGTTGAGATGTCCAAGCCTTCTGTGCCATATCTCGCAGGGGTTTATCATCTTGTGAACTAATGATTGAACAACTTGACCAGTGATTTTGTACAGTCCACTTTCTTGAGTTCTGATTGTCATGCCTGAGCTTAAACTTCCATTTGAGGGCCACAATCAGAACTCAAGAAAGTGGACTGTACAAAATCACTGGTCAAGTTGTTCAATCATTAGTTCCCTTCCCTTTGGGGAAAGCTACTGAGTACCCTTTGCTTTCTAGCACTACAACTGATATGATATTTTTCTTTAATCTAGGAACATAAATAATTTCATTGATATGAAATACATTACCTGTCTGAAGCTAAAAAAATGTTGATCCAAACTCTTTGATGTCATAGGTGCCATCATCACCCAATTCTACCTTCACATTGAATTTATTATCCTGATAGTTTACAATATTTCATTTGAAGCATGTCATGTGTTTGGAGGCCCCACTATCCACTAACCAAACATCTTCTGACTTGGTTAAATCACTAGAGAGGGATGAGATAAGATAACATTCTCGGTGTTGTTCTTATTCTTTGGTGGCAGACCTAGTTCTTCTTCTTTGAGGTTCTTCTTCCTCAGCTGCAACTGAAGCATGAAACCTGCCTCCCTGCTTCTGTTGAGAATGAGGGTTCCTGCAGTCTTTTGCATAATGACCTATTCTTTTATAGTTAAAGCATCTAACTTTAGATAAATGAGAGTGAAAGTTATATTGCTTACCTTGTGGCTTCTTACCTTTTCCTTTGTGCTAAGGAAATTTCTTCCATATCTTGGATTTGACTGAAAGGGCATGGTCTCTTACTATTGAGGGATCATTCCTGCTTTTGAGTCTACCCTCTTCTTCCAAGAAATCATGCCATAATCTCTCAAATTTAGTTTGAACTTCTCTTCCGTTGACTGAGGTGATAAAAGTATCCCATGGGTCAAGGAGGCCATCAACTGCAGTTTGTACAAGGTCATCATCATCCACTGCAATTCCAATTGTTGTAAGCTAATCTCTTGTTTGAGAGATCTTGGAAAAGAAGGCAGAAATAGGTTCTTCATTTCCCATCTTTAATGTATGTAGTTGTTTCTTCAATATCCTCTTCTAAGTTGGAGTCTTCTTTTCATAAATATTTTCTAGGGCATCAAAGCATTCTTTGGTTGTCCTTAGATGACCAATGAGGGGCATCATGTTGTCCTTAACTGAATCAAAGATGATTCTTTTAGCTTTGGCCTACCTCTTCTTATGTGTTTTCCTGCCTGTACTTGAAGTGGGTTCTTCTATCACCATGGTAACCAACTCATCCAAGTCACCCTCTTCTAGTATGTTAAACACCCTAGCCTTCCAAGCATTGAAGTTGGAGGCCCCTTCAAGCCTATATTCTTCTTTGACTGAAGATGAAGCCATACTTATTTAAAGATAAAAATCCTTACTATTGATCTACAAAACAAACCCTAAAACAAGGATCTACGTAGGCTCAAAAGTCTGCCACTATTGAGCTCTTTTCAAGCCCTAAGCTCTGATACCATGTTAGATTTTAGGGAAAAAGAAAAACAAAGATATCTTTTCAAAAATTGAACTCTACAGTACAAATAGATCAGCACTTTAAAAACAAAATCTGAAGTAGATGAAATACTGAAAATACAAGACTGGATAAGCTAAAGAGAACACACTTAATCTAGGACTGATCAAGAACAAAAAAATAACAT
>JASDQU010503800.1:22377-35366 GCA_032191745.1 Picea mariana
GAGGACTAATGAGCCCATGGAGGGCGAAGTTTTTTATGTGCAGGACCATACCCGACGGACAGGTACCAGGTGGACTAGTACACATGGGGAGATGATTAGTTCGGACCTCCATGGGGCTGAAGAGCCCATCAGATGGTTGTTGGGACCTCATCAAGGGCAGAGATAGGACAGTGATTGATCGAGCATTTGCACGAGAGAAGAAGAAGGACGTTTTCATCCAAGACGCCTTGGCTAAGCCCAGCCCTAGGGGGTTGACCCACTGCAGGTGGAACGTGTCCCTCTGTTGACCAGGACGTCCTCCAGAGATCCTTAACGTCACCTCCAGCATGTGGCAGCTTTACAGGGCAGTTTGGCACGTGTGGCAGAGTTTGGAGGCCCAGAGAGGGCCAACGTTTGTCTTCTAGTGCTGAGATTTGCCCTAAAAAGGGTCAACGTCTCCCTCAAAGGGGCTAGACGTCCTGCTTACTGCTCATTTAGGGTTTTATTTAGCAGTTAAATGTAAAACAGTATGATTTTTAGTAGTCAGCCTTGTCGGTTGTTTTAATGACCTAATTTTTAATTAAGGGTCATTGGATGATATAAATTGAGGATGTTTTCCCTCATTTTGACATAACAGACTTCACTCACACAAGTGAGATCTGATTTTTTGCGCTCTACTAGGGTAGATTTGTTGTCTAAAGTGAGACTCACTTGCTATTGGAAGGATATTTTTGGCATTTATGGCATTTCTCTCAAGGAAGGTTTACAACTAGGGTTTGCTTGTGCTTTTCTTCATGACATGTAAGTAAATTTTCTTGCAAAACTTCTTAAGCGAATGGTTGTAGGTATAATTTCTTGCATTTGCTTATTGTATTGTTGATTTAAAACCCTAGGTAACAAGCACACAAGTAGGTTATTGTTACATGTCCCCTTGTTGAGAAATATTTTTCAACCATTGAAGAAAAGAGATAGAGCCTAGTCGTTGCTACACTTGTCTTCTTTCTTCTGAGCTAGCGTTGAAGTCTATAAGTTGAAAAGAGGAGACGCCCTAGGCCTAGATTGCCTACACCTAGGGTTTTCACCTTCTAGGGTTTGAAAGCCTTGTTATTGCAACACTTTCTCCCTTAGATTTACGCTTTAGGCTAGCCGTTTTGCCATGTTAATTTAGAGAAGGAGGAAAGAGCACGAGGCCTTGCTTAAGCAACACTAGAGTGAGCCTCTTTCCCCTAGGGCTTTGATTCTAGAGCCCTGCCTTTGCAACACCATAGAACCCTACCTTCTAGTTTCTGAATTATCATCCTTCTGAGACCTTCTACCCTTATCTTTGACTCCATTTACCCTAAGGCACTAATTTGATCTCCAACATTGAAGCTTTAATGTGCAAAACTACCTTTAAAACTTTAAATTCTGAAACCCTAACTAACATTGCTAACCTAATTAAGGCTGACGTCATAGTTGAATATCTCATCTTGACGCAGCAAAAGTGTAATATAAGCAATTAAATGATGATTTGAAGCATTTATTGAGTAAATGGTTGATTGAACATATTATCGGCTTAGTCGTCTTGGTAGATATTGATGAATTGATAATCTTTCATAAGCTAATTAACAAAACGTTGACTTCATCTTGTATCTATTGCATTGCTTATTGAATAATATTAGATAGTTAAAGAAGTACTAACCCTTTGAGTTATAGCCTGCAAATATATATATTGTGTTGCTTTTGTCTTGTTCCGGGCAGGTGTTTTCAACAAGGCATACACTTCTTTTATTGGTTGATTAACCGGACTATCTGACATTGGTGGTAACCTGTGAGGAGGAAACTCTAAAAACTTGACCTTGTATCTTCTGCCTCTTCAAACCCTAGGTTACCGGGCATGTCTCCCCTGGGCTAACCTCCCTAAATAGAAAGAACCTCCCCATCGTGGTGACATTGGGTGGGGAAGGTTCCTGTTACGCCAGTTTGTCTTTATCCCTTAGCCCGTGACCTAAACTACAAACTATGCGATAACACTTCCCACATAGGGTTACCAGTTTTCCTCTAAATAATCATATTCCTCCTAATGAAGGAATCATAGAAAGCTTCCCTAAAAGTTTCCAAGTTCATTTTGTCATAACATTCACCTATGTTTCCTCATCCAGAACATAGTCAATGTCGAAGTCTACTATTCTTGCTTCAATGCAGTCTTTTTCTTTGAAGATCTCTGATAATCTGACATGTCGGTGGTCATTCAGGGTTCCTTTCATCTGTAGCAATACTTTGTCTAATTCTTTCTGGGATTCTGCCATAATCTTAGTTTTTGGATCTGCCTTAGGGTTTCCTTGTCCAAATTCATTCCTTCAAGCTTAGCAATCATTCTAGGGAAATCCAACACTTCATGGTCCATAGATTTGCAACAAAGACAACCAGGTCTTCTCCCAGGGCATTCCTTGGCCAGATGTCTCAGTCTTCTGCAACTGTAATAGAGGGTTAATCCTCTCTTTATTTTAACTGATCCCTATCCCTTCTTGTACTATGCGCTAGGATCATAGTAGCTAACCTGCAAAAAATTCTTTCTAGGATCCTGCATCCATCTGTTAGTCCAAACATTCTTTCTATGCATAGGTATAACATATCTTTCACTATTCTTATCAGATCTACGCATATCAAACCTTTTTTCGTCTATCAGTGCCCTAGTTTTCAAGCTAGGACAGACTCTATCAATCATACCTAGATCCATACTGTTGAAACAAAAATTTCTACTTATCTTACTTCTACAGAGCACAAATCTTTCAGATCTAAAACTTTTCACTATTCTTACCTTTATCAGAGCACAGAGCTTGCAGATCTAGAAATTTTCACTATTCTTACCTTTATCAAAGCATAGAGCTTGCAGATCTTACCTCTTTTCTTCATATCTGACCTCTTTTCTTGGCACAGATCTTCACAGGTCAAGTAGAATGTTGCGCACTAGGGAAACCGACCTATGCACGGAGCTTTCATAGTTTCAGGTCAAATCTTTGCACAAAGCTTCTTCTTTCTCAGTTCCCAACAATCACAGTTTCATGTCGAATCTTTGCAAAAAGATTCTTCTTTCTCAGTTCCCAGCAATGATAGTTTTAGGTCCTAGCAACAGAGCCATTTGTTGGCACAGGGGCAGACCCAGGGTTCAACGCTACAACAGCACACCAACAAAACCCTAACTACCAGCCCTTTCGGCAACACCTGCGAAGCAAGTGAAGTCTCACCCAAGGTAGAGACAGGGATGGTTGCAGGACTCAAATGTCTGCAACCTTAGCTGGGACACAAATCTATGATTCTAATACCGAACAGAGCCCTCAGCACCGACATTTCACCAATATTTAACCAATATCTACTCCGTGGATAGAACAGAGCATCACAGCATTCATTCAAATCTAATGTATCTAAGCACATAGCATAAAGAAATAGATCATATCGAGCAGATTCGAGCACTAAGCACGTTCACATAAGCCAGATCTAGCATCCAGATTCATCATAAGCAGAAAGTATAACAGATATATCTATCTATATATATCAAGCACTTAGGAGATAACACCTAAATACACAAACACATCGCACAAAGTAGAGCAACACAACATATACGTGGTTCACCCCCACCCTGGGGCTACATCCACCAACTCTTCTTCTTTATTAGCTTCTTCAATCGGATACATGCATAGAGACACAAAAACCTTACTCCGCATAGGACAAGAGATCTGTGCACCTCGCTAGATCCTCCTTCCTTGTGTTATAGCACAAAGTCTTTCACAGTCTGTTACAACCTCCTACACTTAGCTCTATAAGTCCCTCACAGTATGCACAAAGCATTTACAAACCATACTTGCACTTAGCACAACATCACATAGATTCCTCTATCTATCCTTACATCGCATAGACATCTATTTATATATTACAAAATAGGCCTAAACATCAGTAAACCCATGGGCCAACATCCCATACTCACTACATATTCCCAAATCCTAAAAAGGGGTCAAGATGCCGTGATCTCTGCTTCGTCTTGTGCTCCTCCTTCAGCAAGCTGTCGAAGTCCAAAATAGGTCAAACTTGACCAAGAATCTCCCAAAACTTGGTCAAGGGCCAACAACACTCATCCAACAAGACTACTACAGCCACATCCCATCCCAGAGCACAAATCAGAAAGCATATCCATGGATTTCATCACAGGGTTTCCCAAGGCTCATGGAAAAGACTTCATTTTAGTAGTGGTGGACAGGTTGACAAACTTTGCACACTTATTTTCCATTGCCACAGATTTCAGTGTAGCACAGGTTGCAAACCTATTCTTCAGGGAAGTTTTCATATTGCATGGGTTGCCCAAAACCATAGTGAGTGACATGGATAGCAGGTTCATGAGCACTTTCTGGTAGGAGCTCTTCAGGTTAGTAGGTATGGACCTGACACCTAGTACCAATTATCAACCTCAAACGGATGGCGAGACAAATATAGTCAACAAATGGGTGGAAGGCTACCTCAAGAATTATGTGGCAGGGAAGCAGAAAGCATGGGTTAAATGGATTCACTTGGGGGAATATTGTTACAACACCACTCATCGTATGTCCATTGGTATGCCACCATTTAGGACCTTATACAGCTATGACACTCTCTCATTTGTTGATATTGCATTTGGTGACAGCAAGGCTCTCATGGTTCAGGATTGGATTCAGCAGAGTCAGGACATACTGAAAAAATTGAAGGACCACCTACAAAGGGCACAAAATCAATAGAAGGTACATGCACAGAAGCACAGGGTTGAGCACACCTTTGAGGTCGGTGACTTGGTTTACTTGAGGCTCCAACCGTATAGGTAGGCATCCATTAAGATAAGTGGCATAGAGAAGCTCCGACCTCATTTCTTCGGTCCATACAGAGTTACCAGGAGGATAGGATCTGTGGCATATGAGTTGGATCTACCACTGGGAAGCAAAATACACAATGTCTTTCATTTTTTATGCTTGAAGAGGGCCATCGACAATCATATCACTCATATCAAGGAACTACCACCTATGGATGAAAAAGGACAGTTGGTACTGATACCAGAGGAGATACTTGAAGTTAGGGATAAAAATATGAGGAAAAGAAGCATCAGAGAATATCTGGTTAAGTGGAAGAATCTACCCATGGAGGATGCATCTTGGGAAGGGGAGCAGTAAATCCAGGAGACAGGTCCAGAATTTCTTGTGGGAAAGCAATTTCTAGCAGGGGAGACTATAATGTTCCCCACCTATTGATGAAGAGAGTTGGAGAGACTCAGTAGTCTAGATTTCCCCACTAGACTATAATCTCAGGCATATTAGGGATAAATTCAACCAGAAAACATAACATTCTAAAGTTAAGTTGAATTTGTGTGGAAAAGGATAACTCAAGGAAAGAAAAGAAAAGATGAGTTAGTTTAAGAGTTAACCCTAGAGGTTAATTAACTCAACAGATGAATATATTAGAGCTATAAAGGAAAGGGCAGGGCACACTCCTTAGACATTCTGGATTATTATCTTATTTTCATTGGAGCTCTTGAGCACAATCAGTTTTGAGGGTTTTGAGTCTAAAACCCTAGAGATCAACTCGGTGATGAAATACCCCACCTTTCTTGATCTAGGCTTGGTCTCTAGGGTGAAATAATCCTCCCACACCATTCTACAGTGTTTCAGGGTTTGTTATGCAAGCATATTTCAGGCTAGTGCGCAACCTAGGGGGTTTCCAGCTAGGGGGGCGCACCATCTTGGAGAGATTTATTCAATATGGAAGAAGGAAAAGGTATTTAATAAAAGTAGCACCTGGGTTCTCTTCGTAGGGTCCCTGACATCATTCTTGGTCTATTCCGGAGGACATTATCCTTCCAGTTTATTTCTGGGAGCTTGGCACGAATTGGAGAAGAGAAGGGAGCATTGCAAAAAGAGGTTTTCAGTGTTTAGTGGCTCAGATATTCATAGATTGACTTGATACTTCATCATATTGGTAGCATTGGCCCGATCTACATTCTGGTATACTTTGGTGGTATTTAGAGACTCCTAGAGGGGAGAAAGAATTCTCCTTGACTTAATCAAACCAGGAGGGCACAATCCAGTTGAGGGTTTGCCTAGTTGGAGGATAAAAACTTCTCAGATCAGCTTGATACTTGGTCTAGAGGTTTCTATCAGCCCGATCTACATTCCGGGAGATTTTGGAGGGATTTGGAGGTCAAAAAAGGGAGGGCTGAAACTTGAGGGTTTAGCAGCATCCAGAGCAGGGCGCAACTCAACCAATTGGATGGGTTTTGTAGACTATTGATGGGGTCTTATTATATTTAGTCTGAGCTTGCTTGTTGGTGGCCTTTGGAGGCTTGGGTCTCTTATCAGTCAGCCTTTGGGAGGAACTTATCTTTGTATTGTTATTATTGTATCAATTGGCAACCCATTTTGATACTATTGGGGCTTCCTTCCAGATCTGCAGACCTCTTGTATACGGGATCTCCTTACTATCTAAATAAAGGTCAGATCTGACATTGTTGGTTCTCTACTGGTGTTCTTTATATCTCTTGTCTTGTTTATGATTATATGCTTCATATCTATTTCTCAATCAACATTAAGTAGTCCAAATGCACATCTTCATGAATACACCTGCAAACACATGAACAAACATAGCAAACAGTAAACAGTTAGTGTTTCAAGCAAAAAAATTGGCTCAGGAACATTACATATTCAGGGCGCTGGAAAAAAGGACACAATGTTCAGTGTCGATTATGAGGCTAGGAGGAAACTAGGAGCATTGATAATCCTTCTTATTCAACCTTTAATCACTCACGTTCTTGTATATCCACTTAGAATTGGTAGTTTATGAACACTAAACAAAGGTTACTTTGTTATTTTGTATACTCAGTATTAATCCTCTGCCTTAAGGAAAGATCATGTCTCTTCTGATGTAACATTTGTTTTGATGAACAAAACTTTCCTTCAAAGTAGCATTTCAAAGTACTACAAATAAGACAAAAAAATACTATTATATTGTTGTTGCAGGTTATGACATATGTAGAATGGAAGACAAATATTGTACTAGTATGATGAAATGACTCATATAGAATTTTTTTAATCCATTGCTACAATTGATAGTGTTATGGTGATAGAATCATGGGAAACCTTGAACTAGCTAAGACAATTCATGCCTACCTGATGCACAAAACTAGTAAGAAGTCACCAGCAGTAATAGAGTAGGTAACCAGGGTTGCTAGAAAGGAAGTGGTAGCCTTAGAGCAGCCAACAATATCTAGGAATGTAGCAAGGAGAGGCAGAGGCACTCTAGGACAGTAGAAGGACGGCAGCAGCTCTCATAGACAGCACAAGGAGAGCAACATCACACCTCAGAACTGAGGGAGAGGGAAATGACACACTTAGACATCAGAAGGAGGGCAGCGCAACACCTTTACTTAGCAAGCACACCAAAACAAAAGCTCCCAGCCAACAAGATAAAACATCCATGGAGGTCGTACCTCAGAATTGTAGGAGAGAGTCCACGAAGGAGACCATACCAAGACAAAGAGACCAACCTGAGGTAGCCACAACAAAGCTAGACTAAGGAATGAAAGATGAGTGTATGAATGAGAGAGGGTTAGGTCCTCTTTTATAGTTTTAGAAGAGGTTTGGGGTTAAATTAAAGCTAAATGAAATTTTAATTAATAAAAATATTAATTAAAAAGTCAAATAAGTCAAAGTGACTTAAAAAACCCAACACCACATCAAACAAGAAGGAAAACAAAATCAAGCAAGGGGGGGGACTTCAATACAAGGTCAAGGGGGTTCACTTCAATGGAAAAATTTTCCACATAAGTCTCATGATAGCTTATAAACTTTTTTCATCACTGCATAAGAGGAAGAATTAATGATGTGGTCATGTCCATCTTTATGGCTGATCCTAGGTCTCATGGACCATTCCGAGAGAGAGGAAGAAGATCACACATCATCACATCTTGGTACACAACCAAGAACTACCTGGTCCAGTACTAGGGTACCTCAGAACACATCTGGGGGCCCTAGAACACATCTAGTGTCTTTCATCCACCAAGGTACAAGACCAAAGGTCAACCCAAGCATTAACCAAGGATTCCTAGGAAACATCTAAGGGCCCTAGAACACATCTAGGGACTTATATAATCAACCACCAAGGATCACATCCGAGGATCAATCCCAGCACCGAGCAAGGATTCCCTGGAACACATCCAGGGGCCCTAAAACACATCTAGGGATTTACTGCTTGGTCCTTTGACCAAGAACCCCAGTAATATATTAGGGGCCCTCACTAGGGTCTTTTGCCATGGCTCAAACTACTTGGTCCCAAACCACGAACCCCAGGAGTGCACTGGGGGCCCTATATCTTAGCTAGGGTCTTATGCCATCCTCCCAGAGAATGGCTCTTGCATCTACACCAATTTCAACACTCCCTCTCAGAAAGAGAGGCATTCTCAGCAACACCAAGCTTGTCTCAAAAGTACACAAACTTTGTCAAGGACAGAGGCTTGGTCAAAATATCTTTGGTTTGTTCCGCCGTCGGAACATACTGAATATTGAGAATGTTCTTTTGCACCATGTCCCGAACATAGTGATATCTCATCTCAATGTGTTTCGATCTCATCATTGTCAATTCCTTCTTTCTGAGAGAAGCCACGAGCCACAAATCTAGCCTTGAATTTTTCAACACTGCCATTTGTTGCATGCTTTATTTTGTAAATCCATTTAGAGGTTACCACTGATTTTCCATGAGGTCTTGGGACCACTTCCCATACATAATTCTTTAATATTGAAGTGTACGCTTCTATCATGGAATCCTTCCACACTTTATGTTTGGAGGCTTCTTCAAAAGTGGAAGGTTATGAGTCAATCACAAGATTCAACTCCACTATTAGGCCAGAGTACTTATCTAGTTTCTTGCTTTCTCTGAAGGTACCTTTAGGTGTTGTATGATTTTCTTCTTCCTTTAGAATTTGTCGGCACCAAGCTGGCTTCCTTTTAACAGGAGTTTTCTCTAAGGGAAACTCAACATAATCCCTTAAGGGATTCACTGAAGGCTCTATGGAATCCTCCCTCTGCTCATCTAGAAGTGGTGTATCTGAAGGTACCAGATATGGAGCTAACTACTCCTTTGAATCAGATGGAAGTTCTTTGGAATGGCAAAAGGTTGCTTCCTCATGAAAAGTCACGTCTCTGCTGACCTCAATGAACTTTTTTCTCGAAGGACTCTAAATTAGTCCTCTTTTCTTTTGGTATATGAATGTAGACTGGACTACCAAAGATTCTCAAATGATCAACTAAAGGCTTCTTACCGATGAAGACTTATTCTGCAGTTTTCTCTTCTAAGGATTTATGAGGACACATGTTCTGAATATAGATTGCAGTGCTTGCAGCTTCGGCCCAAAGAGATAAAAGGTAGATTTTGATCATACATAATGGCTCTAGCTGCTTCACAGATCATTATGTTCTTTCTTTCTGCAACCCCATTATGTTCGGGATTATAAGGCACACTCAGCTCCCTCTTAATCCTTGAATCCCGACAAATATCATCGTACTCATGGGAGTCAAATTATTTTCCATTGTCTGTTCTGAAAACACGGATGTGTCTACCTATCTGATTCTCAACAAGATTCTTAAAATCCTGAAATTTTTTTAAAGATTCATTATAGTCTTCAAAAAATAAATCCAAGTTTTACGAGAACAATCATCAATAAAAATGATATAATAAAGACAACCATTCATATATGGAGCAGTCATATGTCCACAAAGATCAGAATGAATAAGATCTAAAATTCCATTAGTTTTTCTATTACTATGAAGGTAAACTTTCTTTGTATTATTACCTAGAGAACAACCTCTACAAGCACTAACATGCTCAAATGAAAAAACTGGCATTCCTGTTACCATCTTTTGCAAACCTGGGAGTGCGGTGTAGTTGATATGTCCAAGCCTTTTGTGCCATATCTCACAGGGGTTTATCATCTTGTGAACTAATGATTGAACAACTTGACCAGTGATTTTGTACAGTCCACTTTCTTGAGTTCCGATTGTCATGGCTGAGCTTAAACTTCCATTTGAGGGCCACAATCAGAACTCAAGAAAGTGGACTGTACAAAATCATTGGTCAAGTTGTTCAATCATTAGTTACCTTCCCTTTGGGGAAAGCTACTGAGTACCCTTTGCTTTCTAGCACCACAACTGATATGATATTTTTCTTTAATCTAGGAACATAAATAATTTCATCGATATGAAATACATTACCTGTCTGAAGCTAAAAAAATGTTGATCCAAACTCTTTGATGTCATAGGTGCCATCATCGCCCAATTCTACCTTCACATTGAATTTATTATCCTGATAGTTTACAATATTTCGTTTGAAGCATGTCATGTGTTTGGAGGCCCCACTATCCACTAACCAAACATCTTCTGACTTGGTTAAAACGCCAGAGAGGGGTGAGATAAGATAACATTCTCAGTGTTGTTCTTATTCTTTGGTGGCAGACCTGGTTCTTCTTCTTTGAGGTTCTTCTTCCTCAACTGCAACTGAAGCATGAAACCTGCCTCCTTGCTTCTACTGAGAATGAGGGTTCCTACAGTCTTTTGCATAATGACCTATTCTTTTATAGTTAAAGCATCTTACTTTAGATAAATGAGAGTGAAAGTTATATTGCTTACCTTGTGGCTTCTTACCTTTTCCTTTGTGCTAAGGAAACTTCTTCCATATCTTGGCTTTGACTGAAAGGGCATGGTCTCTTACTATTGAGGGATCATTCCTGCTTTTGAGTCTACCCTCTTCTTCCAAGAAATCATGCCATAATCTCTCGAATTTAGTTTGAACTTCTCTTCCGTTGACTGAAGAGATAAAAGTATCCTATGGGTCAAGGAGGACATCAACTGCAGTTTGTACAAGGTCATCATCATCCACTGCAATTCCAATCGTTGTAAGCTAATATCTTGTTTGAGAGATCTTGGAAAAGAAGGCAGAGATAGGTTCTTCCTTTCCCATCTTTAATGTACGTAGTTGTTTCTTCAATATCCTCTTCTAAGTTGGAGTCTTCTTTTCATAAATATTTGCTAGGGCATCAAAGTATTCTTTGGTTGTCCTTAGATGACCAATGAGGGGCATCATGTTGTCCTTAACTGAATAAAAGATGATTCTTTTAGCTTTGGCCTACATCTTCTTATGTGTTTCCCTGCCTGTACTTGAAGTGGGTTCTTCTATCACCATGGTAACCAGCTCATCCAAGTCACCCTCTTCTAGTATGTTAAACACCCTAGCCTTCCAAGCATTGAAGTTGGAGGCCCCTTCAAGCCTATCTTCTGCTTTGACTGAAGATCAATCCATACTTATTTAAAGATAAAAATCCTTACTGTTGATCTGCAAAACAAACCCTAAAACAAGGATCTACGCAGGCTCAAAAGTCTGCCACTATTGAGCTCTTTTCAAGCCCTAAGCTCTGATATCATGTTATATTTTAGGGAAAAAGAAAAACAAAGATATCTTTTCAAAAATTGAACTCTACAGTACAAATAGATCAGCACTTTAAAAACAAAATCTGAAGTAGATGAAATACTGAAAATACAAGACTGGATAAGCTAAAGAGAACACACTTAATCTAGGACTGATCAAGAACAAAAAAATAACATTTCTGGATATTAAACTAAACTAGAAATATAAGTAAACCATAGTAGAATCAGATCTGAACTTTACCTTTAGTAAAAAAATTAAAGATGTACCTAATGTTAGATGTTGTCCTCTTTAATATGCTTAGAATTTTTTGTTTAAAGATCATGGATCAAAACCCCAAGGGTTTGACCTCAACCATGATCTTAAGTGGATTGTCTTGCCAAGGAGGACTCAAGGACAATCAGCAAAAAGGGTTGAAACAAAAACAAAACAACTCATCTAAAAACTGGTAAGAAGACACCAGCAACAATAGAGTAGGTAACCATGGTTTTCAGTAAGGCAGCGGTAGCCTTAGGGCACCCAACAACATCTAGGAATGTAGCAAGGAGAGGCAGTGGCACTCTAGGATAGAAGAAGGAGGGCATCGACTCTCATAGACAGCATAAGGAGGGCAGCATCACACCTCAGAACTGAGGGAGAGTGCACCGGCACACTTAGGCAGCAGAAGGAGAGCAATGCAGCACCTTTACTCAGCAAGTACACCAAAACAAAAGCTCCAATCAAACAAGATAAAACATCCAGGGAGGTCGTACCTCATAATTGTAGGAGAGAGTCCACCAAGGAGACCATACCAAGACAAAGAGACCAACATAAGGTAGCCACAGTAAAACCAGACTAAGGAATGAAAGATGAGTGTATGAATGAGAGAGGGGTAGGTCCTCTTTTATAGTTTTATAAGAGGGCTAGGGTTAAATTAAAACTAAATGGCATTTTAATTAATACAAATATTAATTAAAAAGTCAAATAAGTCAAAGTGACTTAAAAAAACCCAACACCACATCAAACAAGAAGGGAAACAAAATCAAGCAAGAGGTGGGACTTCAAGACAAGGTCAAGGGGGTTCACTTCAATGGAAAATGTGTCCACATAAGTCTCATTATAGCTTATAAACTTTTGTCATCACTGCATAAGAAGAAACATCAATGATGTGGTCATGTCCATCTTCATGACTGCTCCTAGGTCTCATGGACCATCTCGAGAGAGAGGAAGAAGATCACACATCATCACATCTTGGTATAGAACCAAGAACTACCTGGTCCAAGACCAGGGTACCCTAGAACACATCTAGGGACCCTACAACACATCTAGGGTCTTTCATCCACCAAGGTACAAGACTAAGGATCAACCCAAGCATTAAGAAAGGATTCCCTGGAACACCTAGAACACATCTAAGGACTTACATCATCAACCACCAAGGAACACATCCAAGGATCAATCCAAGCACCAAGCAAGCATTCCTTGGAACACATCCAGGGGCCTTAGAACACATCTAGGGACTTAGTGCTTGGTCCTTTGGTCAAGAACCCCATTAATATACTGGGGGGCCT